>CAUYLG010015597.1:0-65480 GCA_963573385.1 Cacajao melanocephalus | reverse complement strand
GGCAGTAGAACAAGAATCCTGTTCTCTCTCCCTCTTTTTCTTCCTCTTTCTTTCTCTCATACATTCTTTTTCTTTCTTTCTTTCACTCTCACTTTCTTTCCTCTCTTTTTCTTTCTTTCAAAAAAAAAAAAAAAAAAAAAGCCTACACTGGTTTTATTTTCTCTGATCATTTATTTTCTTCCCTTTTACAGTACCATAGGTTCTGCAAATACTGTTTGTACCTATATATTTTGTCTACATGTCCCTCACCAGCAGTAAGACTTGACAAATTATCTAAATTAATTATCCAGACTTGGCTTTAGTTTCTATTTTAAAATACGATGCATTGAATTTGAGGCACTGGCACATGAAAATATGACTCATGCTTGTTGCTAATTTTAAATGAGAAAATGTTCTAAATTCAGACATATATTCAAGCATATTTTATTTACTCAGGGGCAGGTTTTTAATTAAGGCAAAACATGCTACTTAACATAAACCATTAACTGGTAATAGAAGTATAGGCAGAATTCAAATTCATAAATTCATTCATTGATTGATTCTGCCAGGCACTGTGCTAGCTAGGCATTAGGGATGTATGGAGAAAAAGATACCACCTGACCTTCAAGAAACTCAGTCTACAGGAGACAAACATGTAAACAGATTCTAAAACTTACAATGTAATAAATTCTTTTATAGACAGTACAGGATTGATTTTTCCTTTGCCTCCTGATGCCAGGTGCATACCAGATTAACATAAGAGAAGACAATAAAAGACAGATGATATTTTAACAAGACAATGTTGTGGCTGGGTACGGTGGCTCACACCTGTAATCCCAGCACTTTGGGAGGCCAAGGTGAACAGATCACTTGAGGTCAGAAGTTCGAGACCAGCCTGGCCAACCTGGTGAAACCTGCTCTCTACTAAAAATGCAAAAATTAGCTGGGCATGGTGGTGGGCCCCTGTAATCCCAGCTACTTGGAAGGCTGAGGCAGAATTGATTGAACTCGAGAGGCACAGGTTGCAGTGAGCTGAGATCACATCACTGCACTTGCCCCTCAACCTGGGCAACAGTGAGACTCCGCCCCAGAGGAAGAAAAAAAAGACAATCTACAGAAAATCCCTATGGTATTGCAGATGAATGCTACATAGTCCAGAACATTGGAGACAAGGAACATACTGTCTCAGAATCAGTGAAAGAAATTGGAGAAAGAAAAACGAATAAAATGTGGCAGAAGAGTCACTCCCAAAGTTCCAACTCCTCATTAAAACTCTCCAAGAGCCAGAATGTAGAATTTCAACCAAAAAAGTCAGTGTTGGGTGTGTCCTTCCTTATTCCTTGTAGGTGTGTGGATGTGGATACATGTAAGCGTGTACGTGTGAGCTAACCAGATAACTGCTAAGACCATATGCGGAATGGGTTATGCCACTTCCTCCTTTTCCACATCGGAGTATAACCTGGTAATTACACAGGAAAAATACAAATATGTAGTGAAAGAAGAGAAGAAGAATAATAGCCTTTGAGGACGTTAGGTCAGGCTTTACTGAGAAAATAATTTAAAGTGAGTCCTGAAGAATAAATAGAAATCATTTATATCATGATATTACTGGCAGAGGAAATAAAACAGCAACTACAAAGATCTAGAGGTATGAAGAGGGCAGGGAGTGTTCAGGGAACAGGCAATTCGTTTGGTGCAGCCAGAGCACAGAGGTGCATGAATGGAGAGAAGGAGGTGAGCCTAGGAAGTCAGACAAGGGCTACATCAGAAAGTCTTTATCCTAAAAGTGATGAGTGGCTCTTATTGAGCTAAAGAGTGTTTCATTTATGTGAGAAAGAGAAAAACCCTAAATTAAGCAGCATATAAAAGTTACCCCATATAAACGCACTGGAAAAAGACTATGTGAAGTTCATCTGAGCTGAGAGCCAGAGGATGTGGACTTGACCTTGGAGGAGATCTGTGGAGCCTAATGCATTGGGGTGTCCATCTAGAGAAACCTCATGGAAAGGAGTAGTTCAGTGTCAAGGGTCTACCCTCTGTATTGGCCACCAGTGCCAGATAGCTGTAGGAGTCGAGCCAGTGGCCACAGACATTTGTCCCCATTCATGAATGTAGCCCTTTCCCTGGGCAAGTAGCCAAGCCAGCTGCTCTTCCTCTTGCTTTTTCACAAGGGCCTTTCTTTTTTTTTTTAATTTCAACAGTTTTGGGGGAATAGGTGGTTTTTTGTTATATAGCTAAGTTCTTTAGTAAATATTTCTGAGATTTTGGTGCGCCCATCACCTGACCAGTGTACACTGTACCCAATGTGTAGTCTTTTATCCTCACACCCCCCCTACCCTTCCCCCTGAGTCCCCAAAGTCCAGTGTAGCAGTCTGATGCCCTTGCATCCTCATAGCTTAGCTCTCACTTACAAGTGAGAACATACGATATTTGGTTTTCTATTCCTGAGTTACTTCACTTAGGATAATGGTCTCCAATTCCATCCAAGTTGCTGCAAATGCCATTATTTGGTTCCTTTTTATGGCTGAGTAGTATTCCATGGTGTATATATACCACATTTCCTTTATCCACTCATTGGTCGATAGGCATTTAGGCTAGTTACATATTTTTGCAATTGTGAATTGTGCTGCTATAAACATGCGTGTGCAAGTATCTTTTTCATAAAATGAATTCTTTTCTTTTGGATAGATACCCAGTAGTGGGATTGCTGGATCAAACTGTAGTTCTACTTTTAGTTCTTTAAGGAATCTCCATACTGTTCTCCATAGTATTTGTAATAGTTTACATTTCCATCAGCAGGATAAACGTGCTCCTTTTCACTACATCCACGCCAACATCTAATTTTTTTAATTTTTAAATTATGGACATTTTTACAGGAGTAAGGTGGTATGTCATTGCAGTTAAATTCGCATATTCCTGATATTTAGTGATGTTAAGCATTTTTTCATGTTTGTTGGCCATTTGTATATCTTTGTTTGAGAATTGTCTATTCGTGTTTTTTGCCCACTTTTTGATGGGGTTGTTTTTTCTTTGCTGACTTGTATGAGTTCCTTATAGAGTCTGGATATTAGTCCTTTGTCAGACGCATAGTTTGCAAATATTTTCTACTATTCTGTGGGTTGTCTGTTTCCTCTGCTGATTATTTCCTTTGCTGTGCAGAAACTTTTTATTAACAGCTTCTTTCATGTTGCCTGTGGATCATCTATAAGTGAGATTCGTCTTCGCTGAGGGTATGTTGAGCCCCATCTGAAATGACCACATCCTTTTCCAAGGCCCAGTCTTCTCCCTGAAACAGAGGGTGGGGTCCTCGACAACCTAAGGGACAAGGCTGAGTGGATGTGAAAATCCACAGCCAGCTCCTGAACTTAGTAAGACTAGATTGTGGTTAGTTAGACCCTGCACAAAAATTGTAGCAGAAGGAAGGGACAGATGTGAATATATTAAGGAAGTGGTCTATTGAATGGGATTGATTGACTTGGGAAGAGGAGGCAAGGAAGAAATATAGGATGAGTCTCAGATGCACAATTTTGATGACAGAAAAAGATTCTGATTTCTATTGTTTTAAGGTCAAGGGGCTTACATGCATCTAAGTCAAGTTTCCCAGTGGGAAACTGAACATACATATTTGGATCAAGATTAGAAGCATGGCTTTGAAGAGAAAAAAAAGTTTGGTGTCAGTAAGGAGATCAGTGATTGCCTAGGGCCAGAAACAGGGGAGTATTGACTGCAAAAAGAAACTAAGGGACTTATTGGGGTGGATGAATGTTCTAAATGTTGATTGTGGTGGTACAAATGCATCTGTATATATTTGAAAACATTCACTGAATGTGAAATGGGTGCACTGTGTTTTACATAATTATAATGCAATTAAGTTCTTTTAAAATTATTTTTATTTTTATGTTTTAGAACAGAGTCTCACTCTGTGGCCCAGGCTGGAGTACAGTGGCACGGTCTCGGCTCACTGCCCACTGCAACCTGCCTCAGCCTCCCGAGTAGCTGGGATTACAGGTGTCCACCACCACATCTGGCTAATTTTTGTATTTTTAGTAGAGATGGGGTTTCACTACATTGGCCAGGCTGGTCACTAACTCCTGACCTCAGGGGATCCACCCGCCTCATCCTCCCAAAAGTACTGGGATTACAGGTGTGAGCTACTGCGCCAGGCCTAAAGTGCATTTTAAAATATGTTTTAAAGTCATAAGTATATGCTATAGTTTGGACGTTTGATTCCTCCAAACCTCATGTTGAAATTTGGTCTTCAGTGTTGGGGGTGGGGCCTAATGAAAGGGGTTTGGTCATAGGAGCAGATCTCTCATGATAGATTAATGCCCTTCCTGGTGATGGGGAGTGGGGGAGGGCATGAGTGAGTTCTTGCTCTATTATCCTCTAGAGAGCTGGTTGTTAAAAAAAGAGCCCTGCACCCTAACCTCTTCCTCTCTCGCCATATGATCTCCACATGCACCAGCTCACTTCCTTTTCCACCATGAGTGGAAGCAGCCTAAAGCCTTCATCAGATGCAGATGCTGGCATCATGCTTCTTGTACAGCCTGAAGAACTGTGAGCCAAATAAACCTCTTACCCAGCCCCCGATATTTCTTCATAGCAACACTAAAGGACTAAAATAGTAAATTAAAATAGATGAGAGTGGAAAATACAAAACAGGCAAGACAGATGAGAAACATTACAAAGTGAGATAAAAAGAGGATAGAGGCTATAACATACATAACAGGTAGAACATGAAAACTAGAGAAATCATTAGCCAGTGGTTAGCCATGACAGAATTATACCATTTTAAAGCTGTCTGGGAATTTATATGTCATCTAGTTTCACTTCATTCTACATATGAAGGAGCTGGGGTTCACACTGAGACAAAATGTTTTGCTCAAGGTCATAAAGGTTTAATAACAAAGACAAAACTAGACATACGCCAGGACTTCCAGGCCTGGGATGGCTGTGTCTTGAACAGCTCTGTCAATGGGACTCAGTTGTAAATGACACTTTACACTTGTGTCCTGCTGAAGGTGAAGGCACAGGCACTGCTTTCTGTGCCTCTTGTTCATCAAATAGCCACGCAACTCCACACGCTTGTAAAAAGCCTTACCAAGCAAAACCACCTTATGAGGAAGGAGAGAGGTATTCCTGGCAGCCACTACCTGAGATCTTGGAGTTAGAGAGAAACAAAATGTGCACCACTTGGCCTGAGAATGAAGGGGCCATTTTTCTGTTACACACATTACCTTCAAAACAGGGCTTTCTTTTCCCATGTGATGATGCATTTCTTCACATCGCACAGGCACTTTCTGACAAATCAGATAAATGACTATGTCCACATGCTGGTGAAAATTAAGAAAGTGTGGAGAAGTTATTTAACAGTGTATCAAGCCAAGTATCCCATTTTGATTTTTAATTCTTTTTTTTTTTAAATGAACCCACACAAGTGTATTTTCACTTATAATGAGAAAGACAAAAAGTTGACTTCATCAGTGAATATCTAACAGATGGAACCAGAGGCATCGAGGGGAGAGGAAATAGAGACAAATCTGGTTGTCATGGTTTCTTGGAGAGGCAGTAAACAAAGGGACACAAATGGACAATGAAATCCCCCATTGGGAAAAGCCACATGTCGCTCTTTTCTTTGTTAGATAATTGCCAAGCTCACTTTGAATGTCGGGACTTGGCAGGACATAAGAGAATAGAGATGCTGTCACTCACCCCTGGCTATCCTCAAATTAGATTACCCTGGGACCACCCCATCCTCCTCTACAACAGACATCAAACAATTAATGACCACCTCAGATTAATCAATTATCCCAGCGGGCAGAGCCCTGAGGACATATGGAACACATGTAAACATGAGAGAAGCTGTGCACAGCCTGAGACCAAGTTTTCTGTTTAATTGGGAAGCAGCATGCCCATATGAGGAGAGCAATATTTCAAAAGCTTTGTAAATCCTGTTGAACACTTTCAGGTTTGTAGTCCCTAGTGTCACTTTCCAGCCATCTTCAAATTCATCTAAACCCAACTCCACCATATTCTGGCTAATACATGAATGGCGCAATAGCTTGATAAATCTTCATTGTTGAATGTTTCCCTGTAATTTGCTCGTCGGGGTGTTAGACAAAGAGGGAATGGAAGTAGACAGAGATCCCTTCCCAACATCTTTTATGAGAGCAAAATTAAAGCCCAGTGCAATGAAGACTGTGCCTATACGATGTCAAACAGGCAAATGTTGATAAGAGTTTAGCTGAACGCACGCGTGTTGTCTGGAGATTCTGATCAAGTTGACACAGACTAAAAGTCTCTTCCAAAGTCATCCCAGAGGTTGCCAGCACTGAGATCACTGCAGAAACCCCGGAGTTCTACAGACTCCCTCCCTTGCTATTGCCAAAATGGATTCTTTCTTGTCTGCACAAGATTAGAAGTTGTTTTCTCCTTGTTTTTTGTGCCCTTCATGAATGACCCCTTAAGTTTGCTAAAGGATCGTGCAACTTCAACAGAACCCCTGTGAGGACATGGGGAATGTGGTTGTGTTGATCAATCACTAGTTCTGGGGTGCTGAGCAGTGAGATCCGGCCCCTGAGCCAGCTGCAGAGAGAGAGAGAAAGGGTGGCTTCACCTTGGCTCAGTGACATGCCCTCAGAAGCCAAGAATTCACTGAGCAATTTTTAGGTTGTTAGTATTTCTCTCTCTCCCGAGTCTGTCCCAAAAGCCCAAAGCTTGCAACATCTTATATCCTGTTTGGGGATTTCCTGAAATCAAAACTAAGACTTTGGCCTCAGTAAAGAAACCAGTAGAAAGCCTCTTTTTCTGGAATTACACTGTGTGCATCAGCTCCACTGGACAATTCTGCTTCACCAACTTAACGCTGTTTATATCTTCTCAGAAAGTGCGTTTTTTACTCTTTTTCTTCACTATCCATACAGCTCTGTTACTTGTTATTGTCATCCCCCCCTAACTTTTTGAAAATTTGAAAGCCTCTTACTATATAGTAAAATTCGTTTGGTGTGTTGTTGGTATTTCAAAAGATAGGCAGAATATGAATTTTGGAGAACCACGTCATATTTGTCGGGGTTCTTCAGAGAAACAGAACCCATAGGAGATTAGATATAGATAAGAAGATTTATTATGGGAATCGGCTCACTCAATTATGAAGGTCAAGAAGTCCCACCATCTGCTCCACAATCTGGAGAACAAGGAGGGTTGGTGGTGCAATTCCCTGTAAGCCCAAAGGCCTAAGAACCAAAGGAGCTGCTGATGTAAGCCCTGGCCTGAGTCTGAACGTCTGAGGAAGTAGAAGGCAGTAGGAGGGTAATTCCCAGTCTGGTCTGAAGGTCCAAGAACCTGGAGTACCAATGCATGAAAGAAGGAGATGGATGTTCCAGCTCAAGAATAGAGAGGTAATTCGCTCTTCCTTGGCCTTTTTGTTCTATCTAAGCCCTCTGTGGATGAAATAACACCTGCTTTCATCATCGATCTTTTTTACTTTGTCTACTGAGTCAAATATTCATCTCTTCTGGAAACACTCTCACAGACACACCCAGAAATAATGTTTTACCAGCAACCTGAGCATCCCTTAGCCCAGTCAAGTTGGCATATAAAATTAACCACCACACATTATCTTCTATAATTGCAAAAACTAAAGGAAATTTGGGATAAGAATCAAATTAGAGGCTGGGCACGGTGGCTCATGCCTGTAATCCCAGCACTTTGGGAGGCCGAGGCGGGCGGATCATGAGGTCAGGAGTTCGAGACCAGCCTCCTGACCAACATGGTAAAACCCCATCTCTAAAAAAGAATCAAATTAGAAAGAATAACAGACTTGATTAATGGTGTCTTTGTTTCTTAGATCTGAGACTTATATGGGGAGGGGCATAACAAGTAAGGCATGGGGGTGACTTCATAGGCTATTTCTCTTTGAACTTTAAGGTCATTTCCCATAACTATGATCATGGTTTACCATAGCGTCACTTCTGAAATCCCAACAGTATTTTTTTCTGAACTTTTGTTGTTTACACAAATATGTGATCTTTACTTCACAGTCCTTTGTAAGCCTTATTCTGCCAGTACTCACCATGGAGAAATGGAAATACTTTTGTACGTAGAATTACAAGGACACGCTGCAAACAAATCAGGCGAGAGACCACCACACCTAGGCCTTCTTATCAATGAGAGTATCGTTTAAGGCTAACACAGCTGCTGCAGGATTTTCCAACTGTAATATGTGCAAACCAGATTATTTATATTCCAGTATCAATATTGTATCTTCCTTGCCAAAGAAGGAAAAAACAGGCTCACTTACAAGTGCACACACAGGCTCCCTTCCACTTGTAAAGACTTCAGGTTATAAGAGTACAACTGGATGTTTCTACATCAATGGGGAAAATGAACAGTTTTTTTCAGGAATATTGCAAAAAAACTGCAGCAGCCTCCACTGACTGATTTAAATGCTGACCTCTTCTGAAAACTCCCTCACAGACACACCTAAAAATAATGTTTTACCAGCTACCTGGACATCCCTTAGTCCAGTCAAGATGACATAAAATTAACCATCATGCATTATCATAAACAAACTTGGGTTTGAAATTTTGATCTGCCGTCTGATAGTTACATAACCTGGGATGTTATATTTATATTGATATGTCCTGCTTCATCATCTCAGACAATAACATCAATTTTAATATGAGCTTCTATCTTTCAGATCTCAAAAAGATTTTCTAACTATTCTAATAAATCTAAGAATTTTAGGGGCCTATTAGCCCAAAGAGTTGTTCTTGGTTACGAGAGAAAACTAAAAAAATTAATATGTACATTAAAAGACTCCATACTCTACCACCATTATTACCCTCATATATATATATATATATATATATATATATATACACACACACATATATATACCTCTTAAGTTTTCTTTTGCTTTCCCCTATTCATTTTCCTCCTATTTTTCTCCTTCTCTTCATTCTCCCAATCCCAAAAATTCATTGTACATGCACATACACGTGCACACACACACACACAGAACTACATAAAAAACTGTCCTGCAGATCTAGGTGTTAAAGCCTGAGTCATCACCCCAGACTCTGTTTTCCCAAATAGTCATCACTCATAGGCAACTGGTCTCTCTGACACCTAGCCTCAATCAGGGTCTCTTTAGTCCATTAGAGATGTTCTAATAATGTTGAACCTCAAAAAAAGAAGGGGGTCCATGAATCTAATCATGAGAAGGCAATCAGATAAATCTATACTATGAGTTATTCTACAAGACAACGCTGGGTGCAGTGGCTCATGCCTGTAATCTCGGCACATTGGGAGGCTGAGGCGGGCAGATCACTTGAGTCCAGGAGTTCAAGACCAGCCTGGGCAATATGGCAAAATCTCAACTCTCTCTATAAAAAATAATAATAATAAAAATAGCCAGATGGCATGTCTGTAGTCCCAGCTACCTGGGAAGCTGAGGTAAGAGAATCACCTGAGCCCAGGAAGTCTAGGCTGCAGTGAGCCAGGATGGTGCCACTGCACTCCAGCCTGGGCAAAAAAAGCAAAACCCTGACTCAAAAATAAATAATAAATAAATTTTAAAAAGGGATATTCTGTAAGATAAATGCTTTTGACTCTTCAGAAATGTCAGTGTCATAAAAGACCAAAACCAGTGTGAAACTAAGTAAAACAGGAGCGGTCTAGATTAACAGAGGTATGTGTAAAAATATATGCAACTATCAATTGGACCTTGAATTGGAAAGAAAAAAGAAATATAATAAATAATCACTGGGGCAATTAGAAAACTGTAAATATGGACTATGTATTAAATAATACTGTATTAGTGTTCAATTTATTGGGTATAATAATGGTATTGTGACTACTTAGAAGAATGTTACTATGGTCAGAATGTTTGTTCCCCTCCAAAATTCATGTTGAAATCCTAACCTGCAAGATGATGGTATTAGGAGGTGTGGTCTCTAGGAGGTGATTAGGTCATGAGGATGGAGCTCTCATGAATGGGATTACTGTCCTTATAAAAGAGACCCAGAGTGCTGGGCTCGGTCTGTAATCCCAGCACTTTGGAAGGCTAAAGCAGGTAGATTGCTTGAGCTCAGGAGTTCGAAATCAGCCTGAGCAACATGGCGAGACCCCATCTGTTTAAAAAAAGAGAGGGAAACCCCAGAGAAACTCTCACTCATTTTGCAATGTGAGGTTATAGTGAAAAGGTGGTTGTTTATGAATCAGGAAGCAGTCCTGCACCAGACACCAAATCAGCTGGCACCTTGATTTTGGACTTCCCAGCCCCTAGAACTGTAGAAAATAAGTTTCTTTTCTTTATAAGCCCCCCAGTATATAGTATTTTGTTACAGCAGCCTGAATGAAGTGAGACAAATCACAGAAGATGGAAGGGTGAATTGTTACAATGGCTGCAACTTACTTTAAAACAGCAAAAAAATAAAGAGAAAATAAAAGAGATAAAGCAAATGTGGCAAGATATTATCAACTGCTGAATCTAACTGAAGAACATTCGAGTGTTACTTATAGTATTCTGAAATCTTTTTTGTAGTTTTAAAACTTCTTCAAAATGAGATGCTGTGGGAAAATGGGTTTTGTAAGTTGAGGAAGAAGGATCTCTAAGTCTCAATAATTTGCTTTCCAAGAGTTTATGGCACCTACTCTCAAAGTGCCACTTCTTCCTATAATTGACTTTTGACTTTTTCATAACTAAGGTGTTTGGTGAAGGCACTATCCTTTCCAGACACAGAAAATTACTCCCACCCTATAGAACAAAGGGAGCCTAGGTGCCTTACATCACCATATGAAAAGGGCTTGTGCACAAGGTTCTAGATCATCTCCACCAGGAGGCTTTGGACCGGTTCTACCATCACAGAAAGAAACTATCGGCAAATCTTAACTATTGACTTCTCACAATGAAAAGAAGTTTAAAATTTCACCCCACTATAATTAGATTATTTCAGTTTAATTTTGTTTAGTATGATAAAAGCAATAAAATAAAAAACTATGTACTTCAGCCAGGCACAGTGGCTCATGCCTGTAATCCCAGCACTTTGGGAGGCCCAGGGGAGGCAGATCACTTGAGGTCATGAGTTTGAGACCAGTCGGGCCAACATGGTGATACCCCATCTCTACTAAAAATACAAAAATTGGCCAGGCACGGTGGCACATACCTGTAAACCCAGCTACTCAGGAGGCTGAGACAAAAGAATCACTTGAATCCGGGAGGCAGAGGTTACAGTAAGCTGAGATTGTGCCACTGCACTCTAGCGTGGGCAGCAGAGCAAGACTCCATCTCAAAAAAAAAAATAAATAAATAAAAAAATAAAAACAAAAACAAAACAAACTATCTGCCTCAATGGTTATTGTGTCAGTTAAGTACCATTATATCGGACAGAATCCAGCGAAGTGTCCAGCACACAGAGGACCCTTGATAAATATCAGTATCCTTTTTTCTTATTCAAGCATCCCATCACCAGACTGTTTCTAAACACAGCGGTACTGAAACACCTTTCTCTCCTCTACGCCCCCTAGAGCTCAGGTGGCCACACATCCCAGTTTATGCCTATTGTCCTGGCTTCATCGATAGCGCCTCTTTCAATCTCAGAGTGCCCCAATTTGGATGATAAATTATAAGGTCACTCTACCTATTGTCACATTATTTCCAGAAAACGTATCCTGCTAAAAGGCACAGAGAGTAGCTCATAAGATAGAATTCTTCACCTTTTCTGAAGCACTGAGGCTATGTAAATACTGACTCACCCCAGCTTCTACCTAAGGTGAACAGATATGGATTGGCTGGAGCAGAACTGCTTGCCCCTGCAGGCTCACCATAGTTATTTTCATCCCCCAAGTCCGTTCTTATTCTTGCACAAATTGCCCAGTGTTGACAGAAAAAAAAAGGCCTCCTCTCCTGTGGAAGAAGAATAAACACGGGAATAAAAAATGAAAAGGATTTACTTCTGGACTTGGCAGCTCACTTCAAATTTGAACTTTTAGTGCTTTTAACACATCTCATTAATAATATAGCCCATTTAACATACTCTATAAATAGAATCCATTTGTATCACATTTCATGTTTCAAATAGAGTGACAGAGATTCAGGAGGTAAATTCTAACTCGAGAGGCATCCACAAAGCAAAGACATAAAAGCTTCCTAGAAGTGGTTTACATTTTGCTAAAGCATTTCCATTCTAATTCCTTGCAGAATTAGACTGTAAGCTCCATGGTGGCAGGCGGTTTGTGAGTTCCATTCACTGCTGTATCCACTTTGCCCAAAATAATTCCTGGCACATAGTAAATGCTCAATAAAAATATATAGAATTTGTTAATAAATTGCAGGCAGTTTAATATTCTGAGTGACACAAAATAATCATAATTTCCTTTATACGTTTCTAAGGCATTCTTCATGTTCCTTAATACATTTTTTTCCTTGTTTCACAATTGAAAAACCAAGGCTTCTTTTCATTCATTGATTGATAGCTCTGGTTATCTTTTATCTTACTCCCATTTTCAAATTAAAAAAAATTTTTTTTAAATCTCCACTTATAGAACTTCTCAACTAAAAAAAAAAGTATTTAACTTGTAAAAATGGCTCTCTCCAGTACTTAACACTTCCTTCTTTAGAATTATAAAAACAAATGATAAACAAACGAAAAACATTCTTCCACATCATCATTTCCGCATTTATTCAGTGTCAAAAGTAACATTTGTTAATATTACCACCAATCTCATCAAGAAAGTCTTTTAAGTATTGCGAAGTTGTCAAGCTCCATGTGTGGATATTCATTTTCCAAAATTTAACTTTTCACTTGAAAGCTGAAATTTTTAACACTGGCAACAAATTTTCTTAAAGTGACAGACTCACTTTGTTTTCACAAAAATTACTGACAAAAACACAAGACTGAGTAAGCAGTTTGTCGGATTTTTTTAAGTACAAATGGCATTCTATGGAAAAAGCAGCCAGTTCAGCTCGCAACTCAATCACACAAGCACTTGACCTTGAGACTCCTGTTACAGTGATGTGTAGCACAAGGTTTTACTCTTACTTTTGTCACAAAGAATATTAAAAAGACATGTACTGGCTAGGCGCAGTGGCTCACACCTGTAATCCTGCACTTTGGGAGGCCAAGGTGGGTGGATCGCCTGAGTTCAAGAGGTCAAGACCAGCATGGTCAACATGAAGAAACCCTGTCTCTACTGAAAATACAAAAAAAAACAAAAACAAAAAACCAAAACCCAAAAAGCAAAAAATGAACAAAAAACGCATGTACTTAAAGGTCAAGATTTAATAAAATTCATCATTTTTATTGCTTCACTGAGGACATTTTGATGTAAAACGGGCTTTTTTCCCCATGAGTGGACTCATCAGATGAATTTACTCTGTTTACATAAGAAGCAACTTATGTTACATTCATTCCAAAAGCTCTTGAGATAATATCCTGACCCAAAACCATTAATATTACCCCCTACCCACAGTAATGGTCTTCAAATGCAATTATATTCAAAATCAGTTTTGTTTTGTTTTTTTAAATGTAGGAGTTTAAAATTTCAA
Organism: Cacajao melanocephalus; assembly: GCA_963573385.1. Taxonomy (NCBI): domain Eukaryota; kingdom Metazoa; phylum Chordata; class Mammalia; order Primates; family Pitheciidae; genus Cacajao; species Cacajao melanocephalus. Next base: position 51,952 of record CAUYLG010015597.1, on the reverse strand, counting down.
ATATTCATAAAGGCCTATTTGAGCTAGCTGAATCATCTTTTCTGGTGAGCTGGATTGGATGATGTGGTTAGGGTTTGCAGGGGAAATAAAATGAAGAATAAATTTTTGGCCTAATGCTCAAAATGCCCTTGGAGGCATTAATCAATGTCCAGTTCTGACTCATTTCAGAGGCTCAGAGACAATAATTTAACTACTCATGTCACTGGAGGATACAAAGCGGCAAGGGTATATATAGCAGGGAAGAAGCCTCAGGAAGATAAAAGAAGGTCTCTGCTGGTCACAACTGGTCACATATTCGTTGGGACACAGCCACACGTCTGACTGTCCAGAGGCTTGCCTGATAAGCCTAATGAGTTGAGAGGCCAATAATCCTAAAGAGTCGCTTCTCATCCGACGCCTCTACCCCTTGCTGATCTCCTTAATTGGGCCTACTACTAGCACCAATGGGGTGGCTAATTCAATGGGTTGAATCCCGGCATATTGACGGAGCCACATTTTACTAATGAGAAAGGTTAATATGACTTTAAGCTTCCATGCATTGTACTACATATTCTTGCATCCATATTGTCATATGGAGAGCAAGAGAGGGCTTGTCTCCTAGGAGAAAGGCTGATCAGGCTCCTCTTCCTCTCCTTCTTCTTCAGTTGATCTTCAGTATGAGCAAGCAGGGTCAAGACCTATAGATCTAGTGATTTTTCTCTCCTCTTTCTTATTGTAAGCACATTGAATGTACTAGGCCCAAGATTCAGAATTGGGAATAGAAAGGCGGTAAAAGACCCTCTCCTTGTTAGGCTTCAATTCTAAATAATACGCTCACATCCAGCTTTTACAAGAAATCAGTGTACTCTATTTATGTGGTTTGCAAAGCTACCAAAAAGAGGCTGTTTGAGTCTCATTATCCTATTGAGAGCTTTGTGCAGAATTCCACCAGAAATCCCATGGAGGGCAGGAAGAGTTAGAGAGTAACTTAAGCATTCCTCAGTCCTTGGTTTTAACACCATCATAGTATCAAAAAGCCCTACCCAGAAGCCTTCACACCTCTCTCTCCTATGTCTTCTTCCTATCAGCAATGGCACCTAGTACAATGCCTATTTTGTAACACAATAAATGTGTACCACCCCTGGCACTATCATCAATGATTTCCCGTTTTCCAGACAAGTCTCAATCAAGCTGTTCAAAAACAAAAGGGTAATGACTACAGATAGCTATAACCACTACAGCCAGCATCTATTGAGCTAAGTGAACACTAGCTTAATCATCACAATAACCTCACAAGAGGCTGGATATTATGACATCCATTTTACAGATGAGCAAACTGAATATCAGAAAGGCCAAATAACTCAACCAAGATAATAAAGACAGTATGTTGCAGAGTGGCAACTAAAACTAGACATTTCTTAGAGTCATAATTCTGTATCCCGAGTTTTCCAAGCATTTTTATGTCTGTAATCAGAAGACAAGAATCATACAGTAAAGATATGACCACTAACAATAAAAATTAAAAGAAATTTCCTAAAGAAAATTATTTGTAAAATATTCAGGATTGCAAAGTGACTTGAAACAGACTAACCACCACTATTCCTGCTCTATTAATTTCTAAGTAGTGTACTTTGAAGACTCCAAGGAAGACATATGTCACTTATGCAAAGTTGTACTCATCCTGCTTTCATGGTAATCAACATAATTCACTGAAACTTAACTCTATACTGATGCTATAGACTGAATTCTGTGTTTCCCAGCATTCATGTTAAAATTCTAACCCCCAATGTGATGGCATAAGGAGGAGGAGACTTGGGAGAGTGAGGTCATAAGGGTGGTGACTTCCAAGAGCTCTGTCACCCCTTCTGCCATGTAAGGACACAGTAAGAAGATAACTACCTATGAACCAGGAAGTGGACTCTCCCAGATATCAAATCTGCTGGTGCCCTGATCTTGTACTTCCCAGGCTCTAGAACTGTGAGCAATCAACTTCTGTTGCTTATAAGCCACACAGTCTGTCATATTCTGTTTATAGCAGCCTGAACAGACTAAGACAACTGAATTCTCCTAATGAATTGTCATCTTTAGCAGGAATTAGATCCTATTAATGACTTTTTAAAATGCACATTTTACTGGGCAGTCCAAGCTCAGGTCAGCACTGTGCTTGGATTCATACAGTCTTTGTTAGATATGGAGCAGGTTGTTCTATTGTAATATACAATGTGTGGCCAAAGGAATGATGCTCATTTTCACCTGTGTCTTTTATTTCTGAGTAATGCATAGAACACTATGTTTCCAATCTGTTACTAATAATGATAATGACCCCAACTGATATTCTAGTTACTAGACTCTAGTCCTTAACAGAAACAAAGAAGCCAGTCAGCATTCAGGCTCCAAAATACATTTGCTACATGATCAAGGATCAAAGTTGCATCCATTTTTAGGCAAAGACTATTAACTAGCATTAGTGATCATTTTCCCCAACATTTCTGAAAAGGCTTCTGACGACTCTGTCATATTGCTTTAAAAAATCAGTCCTTGAATGGCCAGGTGTGGTGGTTCATGCCTGTAATCCCAGCACTTTGAAAGGCTGAGGTGGGTGGATGACTTACGGACAAGAGTTCAAGACCAGCTTGGCCAAAATGCTGAAACCCCATCTCTACTAAAAAAAACTACAAGTTGGCCGGGCATGGTGGCGGGCACCTGTAATCCCAGCTACTCAGGAGGCTGAGGCAGAAGAATCACTTGAACCTGGGAGGCGGAGGTTGCAATGAGCTAAGATCATGCCACTACACTCCAGCCTAGGTGACAGAGCAAGACTCCGTCTCAAAAAAAAAAAAAAAAAAAACACTATTTGAAAACAATCCAAATACTCCTTGAAAGCAATCCAAGTAAAATATACTAAAGCACTAAGCAAAATGTTGCATTATACAAACTCCTTCACAGATATGAGGCATCCTCACAATAGCCCTGTGAGGCAGGTTGCTTTCTTAAAATATTTCACAGATGGAGACAGTGAGGTAAAGTGAAAGATATATAGTAAAATGGGATCAACACACATTAATGATTTTATTTCACTAAATTTGTTCAGGAATACATATTTCAGAAATGCTTAGAGAAGATTTTATCTATGGACTTGATGAAGAACTAAGATGGAATGAGATTGCATGAAAAGTTGAGGTTTAAGACATACGCATAGCACACACGCGCTGGGTATTTGCTGAAGGCATTTATGGAGGAGAACGGAAATTAATCATGATAATATCTTACCACAGGTATAAGTCACCTCTCAGGCTTTCTGTTGCAGGTTCCAAAAAAAAAAAAACACTTCATTTTATATATGCAATTTAAAATCTGACCTTTAACAAGCAATCCCCCTTTCCAGTCTTTATTTCTTTAATATTATCAAATAAAATGGCAGAGAGAGAAATTCCCTTTCATCCTCAATACTACCCATTAAGATTGTGCTTCCTCCAAAGATTGTGCTTCCCCTGAATAATACACAACGGTTCCAAAATAGTTTGTTATCCTCTTTCGTAAAAACATCTACAAAATTAAATTTCTTAAATGTTGATGAACAATTAAGAATGTTACATAGGAAAAAGAAAAAAACCTTCCAAGACCAGCCCAATCACTTCTTTTTAACAAAAACTAAGGCCTATGGAGATTGAGAGATTTGTCCAAGATCATACTTAGTTAATGGCAGAGCTGGGATTGGGAAGAACCCGGTTACAGACACCTTCTCCCACCCAATGTGACCCTTCTGGCTTCTATAAGGAGGTGCTGGTTTTGGTTCTCCTTTCTCACACACTGGCTGACAAAGCCCAGCCAGAGCTACCTAATGAAGACAATGGTCACTGCCAAGCACACCAGCGGCCTTCAATAAAATAAGGGGCTGATGCTAAGGAAGAACTCATCAATTCCCCGTATGCCATGACACAGACATGAGCATCACAGACTCTTCCTGTCCTCTGGCTACCTTCTGAGCCTTGCGGCTTTCCATGATGAAGAATGGAAACCATGACACAACAGTGGCAACAGGCTTTTAGAATCATCTACAAGCCTCCCCTCCCTCACATGGAAAGAAAATGCGAGCCAGTGTTTTCCTCCTTGTCTTTCTGAGGTGCTCCAGTAGATGTCCCAGACAGGACAGCTGAACCTTCTCTGTGGCAGGACCAGAAATAACAGGAAATGCTCACACACTGAATGCCTGTGGCTGCCACCATGACAGGCTGCACATCATCCTACAAAAAGACAAACAGCTTCAGCACAACTGGAGCTCCTGTGGGCATTCACTTCTACTCTCATGTTGCTCAAAATGACCAGGCTGTCCAGACTGAATCAGAAGCATAGCCATTCTTGATATTATTCTGCCCAGCAGTAGAAGAAATAAGTGGTAACATCCCACTAATCAAAATACACACAGGGGTTATTGTGTCTTTACAAGACATTCTACTTTGAAGGGGAAATGAGAGGCGAGAGGACAAGGTGTAACGAAAGAAGGTTAGAGAGGTGGCTTGGGGTATGGAGAGAAGAGAGACACACATACGTTCTTTTTACTTGAAGAGTAGATAGCGGATAAACTTGAAACAGCTTTTATTACTCACTTACATCCCTGGAAACCAACAGATGGGATCTCTCATTGCCAAGTTCTAATGTGTTTCACATTCATGCTCAGCTGCAGGACACTGGGCTTGCCAAATACCAATAAGCTGCTGAGAGTGAGGTAAGTATCAAGAATCTACAGCCAGATCCTGAGCCTCCATCGCACAAGGAAAGTGCTCACCCTAGGTGACTTTCCACAAAAGGCAGTAAAGTATGTGGGTCCACAGACATGGACATGGAAGATAACCAATGTCCATAAGAAATATTTCCTCGTTTAGAATAAAATATATAGAGGCAACCCCTAAGGGTAATTTACATCTATTCTTTGAGAGGGCTCATTATGAGTACTGCAGTAACTAATTCTTATCCTAATGGATAGTCAACAGAATGGCTATTATGTTCAAATATTAAGGCAACCTAGACAATAAACCTCAAGAAGCCTCTACATCGTGTCATTCTGATCCTTTTTGAAATCAGTCCTTGAATACTAAGGCCCAAAACTCTTGAGATGAAAAATTTTGATTCCTATCAACCAGCCACCTTAGTGCCTGGGCTTCTTTCTTGGATTGTTCAAAACTGGATATCCACATCTTTCGTAAAGAGTTCAAAGATGGACCTCGGAGTGGTGAGAAAGCAAACACCGTGGGCTCTGGGCAACTCAGGTGGGTATCTTCTGCCTTCCATCTTTTGGGTGGTAAGCCCTGCATGAAGAGAAGGGAGAAATGAATTAAAAACATAGGATAAGGAAGCACAATTCCCGTGTTCCCATCTCACAAGAATGGAACTCAGCACAGACTTTCCTTAAAGCAACAGTGTTACCCTGTGGAGGTAAAGGGGAAAGAAAGCATTTCACATATTGCCTCACTCAATTCTTGTGGTAAGCACAGTAAGTAGGTGCTATTACGCCATTTTACAGGAGTGGAAACTAAAGCACAAAAAAGTTACATAAATTGCCCCAAACAGTATATACTTAAGATTGAATGCAGCTTTCTTCACATTCTAAAGCTTTCCCCTCCCTCTGGTTATTTATCTGTTGATTTGTTTATTCCTTTTCCACCTATTATCCCACCACTACCCTCCTCCCCATAGGCAAATATTTTAAAGTGTTTAACACAGTTCTTTGTATTTGCATGTAAGTATTCAAACACTCTTTGCGAAATGTGTTCTCAATCTCTGGGCATTTATTTGTAATATACTTATATGTTATTGTATATCTCATTTGTTTGCTACTTTTTCACCAAGCACTGTTTTTACATCTATCTATGTTGTCACATGTTACAACTAATCCTTGTTTTGAATATATTTCCACTGCACTTAACTGTCCCTGGTACTAAGATGTTTCTACCAAATAATAATGATACCTGATGTTTGCATAATCCCTCCCAGATTCAAAATGCTGCCACGAGCTTGGTCCATGCTCAGTCTTGGCTTATTTCCATGGTCTCCTAACTAACCCCTTGATTCCACTTTGGATCCTCTGCAGGCTACACTCAGCAGCCCTTCTTATTCCAAGTTAAAGGCCAAGTCCTTAAAATGGCCTACATGTTCAGGATTTGACCTTCCATTAATTTAGAAGGGAGAAAGGAAGAAAGGGAGAAAAGAAAAAACAATAAAAGAGAAAGAGGGGGCTTTGCAGACGCCGCCGCCACCTGGAGCCCTGTAGTACCAGCCATGGTCAACCCCACCGTGTTCTTTGACACTGCTGTCAAGGGCGAGCCCTTGGGCCGCGTCTCCTTCGAGCTGTTTGCAGATAAGGTTCCAAAGACAACAGAAAACTTTCATGCTCTGGGCATTGGAGAGAAAATATTTGGTTGTAAGGGTTCCTGCTTTCACAGAATTATTCCAGGGTGTATGTGTCAGGGTGGTGACTTCACAGGCCATAATGGCACTGGTGGCAAGTCTATGTAGGGGGAGAAATGTGATGGAGAACTTCATCCTAAAGCATACAGGTCCTGGCATCTTGTCCATGGCAAACGCTGGACCCAACACAAAGGGTTCCCAGTTTTTCAAGTGCACGGCCAAGACTGAGTGGCTGGACGGCAAGCATGTGGCCTTTGGCAAGGTGAAAGAAGGCATGAATATTGTGGAGGCCATGGAGTGCTTTTGGGTCCAGGAATGGCAAAACCGGCAGGAAGGTCACCATTGCTGACTGTGGACAACTCGAATAAGTTTGACTAGTGTTTTATCTTAACCACCAGACCATTCCTTCCGCAGCTCAGGAGAGCGCCCTCCACCCTACTTGCTCGCAGTATCCTAAAATCTTTGTGCTCTTGCTGCAGTTCCCTTTGGGTTCCATGTTTTCCTTGCTCCCTTACATGCCTAGCTGGATTGCAGAGTTAAGTTTATGATTATGAAATAAAAACTAAATAACAAAAAGAAGAAAGAGGGAAGAGAGACAAGCTCCAGAATAACAGAGTGAACACACATATCTAATTTCATTTCCTCCAGAAACACCATTAAAATGAGAGTAAAAGGTCTGATCTTAAAAGGCATTAACCTGTAAGAATCAGGAGAATGGAAGTGAGCAGAAGAGTAACAAAACTTAGAAGACAAGGAAAATTAGCAGCTTCACAGTGGGAAAACCAAGCACTACCACCTGAACCAAGCAATCAAAGTTAACGTCACCAGTTACACGTTATGTTGGTATAATGCATTCCCCTAACACAGGGGTCTGCAACTTCCGGGTTAGGAACCAGGCCGTACAGCAGAAAGTGAGCAGCAGGTGCGTGAGCATTGCAGCCTGGGCTTTGCCTCCTGTCAGATCACCAGCGGCATTAGATTCTCCTAAGAGAGAGAACCTTATTGTGAACTGCGCATGCAAGGAATCAGGTTGCTCATTCCTTATAAGCATCTAATCCCCACCCATCCACCAGTCCATGGAAAAACTGTCTTCCACGAAACTGGTCTCTAGTGCCAAAAAGTTTGGGAACAGCTGCCCTAATAGGATGCAATGAGAACACCTTTACCTCTGTGGTATTATTCCCCAAGATCCATAACCCAAGTCTTAACATAAGAAAACATTAGACAAACCGTATGAAGGGACATTCTACAAAATACTGACCAGCACTCTTCAAAAGTTATTAAAAGTAAGAAAAAGTGTGAGCAACTGTCACAGATTGGAGGAGACTAACAAATCATGATGGCTTAATCACAGCTTGGTATCCTGGATTTGATCCCGGGGCAGACAAAGGATGTTAGAGAAATATGGCGAAATATGACTAAAGAGAAATACGATTAGATGTTACAGTTTAGCTAGCAATAGGAATTTCTTATTGGTGACAAATGTACCACAGTTATGAAAAATTACAGCATGAGGGGAAGCCAGGGAAAAGGCATACAGAACCCTGAACTATCTTTGACATGTTCTATAAACAAAATTATTTCAAAATTAAAAGTTGTTTCTAAAAAGGCAATGGCAAAATGCCTTCAAAATTCTGAGAAAAATGGATGTCCATTTTGGTAGTTTCCAGTCAGCTAAACAATTGCTTAAATTTAGGGTAGAATGAAGACCTTTTCTTTTTTCTTCTTTTTTTTTTTTTTTTGAGATGGAGTCTTGCTCTGTTGCCAGGCTGGAGTGCAGTAGCGTGATTTCGGCTGACTGCAACCTCCACCTCCCAGGTTCAAGCGATTCTCCTGCCTCAGCCTCCCAAGTAGCTGGGACTACAGGTACATGCCACCACACCCGGCTAATTTTTTTGTATTTTTGGTAGAGTCAGGGTTTCACCGTGTTCGCCAGGATGGTCTCAATCTCCTGACCTCTGGATCCACCCACCTCAGCCTCCCAAAGTGCTGGGATTACAGGCGTGAGGCACTGCACCCGCCAACATTTTCATACCTTCTCCCGTGTACCTCTTCTCAGGAAGCAACTGGAGAGTATGATCAACCAAAACAAGAGAATAAACTAAGAAAACAGGTGAAATAGCATGCAGGAAACAGATGTCGTTGGAAGAAAAAAAAAAAAAGAAAGGAAATTCCCAAAATGCTGGGGAAGTGACATCCCAGGCTGCCACTCACACTAAGGTAGAGGACAATCACCACACAAAGAAGTAGGCTGGAGGCTCCTGGAGAGATCCCTTCCACAGGATTAAGAGAGCCAGATGCCTGCCTTATCTCAACATCTTCAGAAGAGATTTGAACAATCAACAAAGACTGAATGACTGATAGGTCCATGGAAAAGTAATCAAATAAGAAGGCAATTATTACCTGGGAAAGAAACAAAAAACTGTATAGGTAAGGGGAAAAATGATAGTGTACTACATGTTTTATTTTGTAGTAATAGTCACATAGTTATAATCAAACACTGAATATATAAAAAAAAATAGTATGTAAATGTGTTACTTAGAAACATTGAGTAAATAGGCCAGGTGTGGTGGCTCACACCTGTAATCCGAGCCCTTTAGGAGGCCAAGGCAGGCAGATCACTTGAGGTCAGGAGTTCGAGACCAGCTTGGCCAAGATAGTGAAACTCTGTCTCTACAAAAATTAGCCAGGCATGGTGGCGCACCCATAAAATCCCAGCTACTCGGGAGGCTGAGGCAGGAGAATCACTTGAACCCGGGAGGCGGAGGTTGCCGTGAGCAAAGATCTTGCTGCTGCACTCCAGCTTAGGTGACGGAGAGAGACTCCATCTCAAAAAAAGAAAAAGAAAGAAAAAGAAACATTGAGTAAATATCAAAATAATTAAATAATTAGCTAAATATTGTGGTTGCTTCTGGGAAGGAAAGAAAAAAGAAGTGGAAGACCGCTGTTTTTATTAATTAACTGTAGAAATATTTGATTCTTCAACCTAAATTCATGCATATATTTTTCTTAAAAGAAAAAAAAAAAACACTGTCTTAAGGCCGGGTGTTGTGGCTCATGCCTGTAATCCCAGCACTTTGGGAGGCCAAGGAGGGCAGTTCAAGATCAACCTGAACAACATGGAGAAAACCCCATCTCTACTAAAAATACAAAATTAGCTGGGCATGGTGGCACATGCCTGTAATCCCAGCTACTCAGGAAGTTGAGGCAAGAGAATTGCTTGAATGATTCTGGAGGCAGAGGTTGCAGTGAGCTGAGATCGCGTCATAGCACTCCAGCCTGGGCAATAAGAGCAAAACTCTGTCACAAAAAAATTTTTTATAAAAACTGTCTTAATGCCTTAATGTGAAGACAGTACATTATGTGTCAGGTTTATAAGGATTAGAATCTTCATCCATCCCAAATTTAGAAAGCATAGCAGAAAACCCAGTTTGGAAATATAAAAATGCGGGTGCTACCTATGATTGGCTCAACACATTCTCTTTTCCTTAAAATTCCCATAGGAAACACATAGAGGAGATACTAGGAGTTATTTAGTGTAAAGAGGAGATGACTTTGAATGAACAGAGAGTTCATCTTCAAGCATGTGAAGGGACTAGGTAAGTGGAAGTGTGAATTAACTTGCTTGGTAAAGTGTGAAGGGTAGAGATTCCCAAGTCCTCCTTTCTCTTGGGAATCACTGATGGATTATCATGAAGTCAGACTTCCCAGGGCCTAGAACTTGAGCAGGGATTCTTTCCCAAGCACAGAGAACCAGAATGCAAATTCAAACTGCAAACCATTAGGAATGCTAAGACTTAAAATCTGAGAAGTCTGTTTATGAATACCAAGTTCTTAGGACCAAAGGTAGGCTCAAAATTGTGATTACTTTAGCCAGGGTTCATGGTTGGATAGAGACTGGATTTGAAGGAAAGACAGAACAAAATCAAGTAAGGAGAAGCACGGTGATCACCACAAAACAACTTTTGAGAGGCCACTGCTCACTTCTGTTGGGGGGTAGGTACAGATGCCAGGCTGTCTCCTGCCAGACTGAGCAATCAGAGCTGGTAGCTAACAATTGACTATAAAAGGGAAAGTTTCAGTTCAATACAAAGAGCAATGTAACTGTCAAAACAAACAAAAGAAGATAAAATAAGCTAGCTTTAAAAATAATAAAATCACCCACACTGAGAATGCTCTAGCACAAATTAATGGATGGCTTGGTCATGATACTTGAGTCACCAGTCAGCTGGTAGTTGTACAGATCACATAACCTTCCATGGTCTTCCCAATCTTGACCTTGCATAACTGTTTACATGAGAAAGTCAGTAATAATACCCAATTTCCTTGCCTTCCCACTCAGGAGTGGAGTCCATCAAGTGTAGGATAAAGTTCCAACCCAAGGTGACATCACAGAGAAAAGAATCTTATGAAATGAACTCTTTAATATTCTGCCAGAAATATTTCACAGTGTGACCCGAAGGAAGTGTGTCTGATGAAGTAGTTATGACAGTTTTAGAAGTAACTTCAGTTTCGGCAACCCTTTCCAGCTGAGGTCTTGGGCAGAAAAACCAGCTGTTTCTAAAGTATGATTTTAAAAGATTTTGTTTCCAAAGAGAACATGGTTCCTAGCAATGAGAAAAATACAGATACTCCTCAAATTCATAACTTCTTGAGCACATCAGGGAACTGAATTCCAGAGGGTGACAAAGCCCCTTCGAGAAGAGATGGATAATCTGTTTCACCTTTGGCAGAACATAGGAGAGAGAGGTGATCACCATACAAACAGGTAACAAGAAATCAGTTAAAATTTTAATAAATTCTTAAAAGTGGAGTAACCATATCAGTCGGAATAGCTGGGATGCCCAGATACAAAAATGAGAGTTTAAACTCATCAAAGGCTCTTTTCTATGGACCTCCATCAAATGCTCAGAAGGAAGACTGGGCGCAGCACAGGAGACTGGAAAAGGTTCCCCTCCTTGGCACAGTGCAGGGGATGATCCTCCTCTGCTAGGGGACATTCAGGAAGTCCCGCCACCTTCCCCAGACCTTTCCCTCATAAATGTAAAAAAGCCTTCAGTCACTGCAAGAGCAATAGCAAACCCTTCTTCTGCTCCCAGATCCAAGAGAAAAATCTATTACTTCTGGGGAAGAGGAAGAAGCAAAACTCCTCTTTCTCATAGTTGGGGACAGGATGGAAAAGCATTTTGGGCCTAGGATCCTATCATGATACCAGAGTTACACCACTGGGGAGGGACACAAACTCTCTCCCTCCAAACTAACCACAGATACAAGGCAGAGCTTGGCTGCCAAGGGAGGAAGAGGCAAGGACACTGGAAAAGCTTCCTCCCTGAGACCCAAGAATCCAGACCCTGCCTAAGCCTGAGGCTGTGAAGACAACAAAGAGCCTGCCCTACCCCCAGCAGAAACCTACTGCTAAGGAATGCAAAACAGGAGTTTGCTGGTGAGGACAAGAAAGAATACTGAAATAGACCTCCTCTATGGGATAGAAATGCAGGAATTGCTAAAAGCTGAGGATGGAGGAGAAATACTGAGAAAAACTCTTTAGCACCCAAGGTCCCACTTTAAACATAGGCAGTAGCAGTGCTTAGTTACTGGGTAATTATTATTACTGGAAACATTTGAAACCTGTGGAGCAACACAAAATCCAAATCTAGCTCAACTCCTGACTAAACTGACTCTACTCCCAAATATGATTTGGCTTTGTGCCCCCAACCAAATGTCATCTTGAATTATAATCCCTCTGTGTCAAGGGAGACCTGGTGGGAGGTGAATGGATCATGGGAGTGATTTCCCCCATGCTGTTGTGATAGTGAGTCATCACGAGCTCTGATGGTTTAAATGTGTGGCATTTCCTCTCTCTCGCTCTTTCTCACCTCCAGCTTTGCCGTGGTAATATGTGTTTGCTTCCCCTTTGCCTTCTGCCATGATTGTAAGTTTCCCAAGGCCTCCCTCGCCATGCAGAACTGTAAGTCGATTAAACCTCTTTTCTTATAAATCACCCAGTCTTGGTTAGTTCTTTATAGCAGTGTAAAAACAAAGTAATACACGTCTCCCCTCCTCCACCTACACACTAACAGCCTTGACAGAAAAGAGGCATGCCCACTGTCACACATAAATGTTTTTGATCTCGGTCTCTATGCTATTGTACATTATGTCCAGGAATCAATTTAAAAAAAAAAGAAAAACATGAAACACATAAAAAGAGAAACAAAACATTGTCAAGAGATAAAGCAATCAACAGAACCAGACTCACAAATGACTCAGATGTTGGAACTATCAGGCAAGAACTTTCAACTACCATTAATATGTTAAAGAATATAGTAGAAAAGGGAGAGAAGATGCATGAACATTAGGGGAATTTCAGCAGAAAGATGTAATATAAAACAGGAGTCAAACAGAAATGCTAGGTTTCTGCAGTTAAAGAGATGGTGAATTGAGCGATCTCTAAGCTACTTTCAATTCTGACATTGTATGATTCTAATACCATCACTTCAAGAAGAGAAGAGAAGGTAAATGATAAGAAAATGGATGGTTTATATGTAGAAAACATGAGATAACTAATAATCTCCCACTTGGAATTGTTCCTTCTCATCTTCAATTTAAAATACAAAAAGTGACGAGGTATAGTGGCTCATGCCTATAATCCCAGCACTTTGGGAGGCCAAGGTGGGAGGACTGCCTGAGGTTAGTTCAAAACCAGCCTGGGCAACATAGCAAGATCCTGTCTCTACAAAAATAAAAATTAAAACATTAGGTATGGTGGCACATGCTGCAGTCCCAGCTACTCAGGAGGCTGAGGCAGAAGTACTGCTTGAGTCCAGCAGTTCAATACTGCAGTGAATTATGATTGCACCACTGCACTCCAGCCTGGGTGATAGAATGAGACCCTGTCTCAAAAAAAAAAAAAAAAAAAAAAAAAGAGGCCAGACACTGTGGCTTACACCTGTAATCTCAGTGCTTTGGGAGGCCAAAGCAGGAGGATGACTTGATCCTAGGAGTTTGAGACCAGCACAGGCAAAATAGTGAAGCCCCCAACTTTACAGAAAAACTTTTAAAAAATTAACCAGGCATGGTGGCACGCACCTGTAATCCCAGCTACTCAGGAAGGTGAAATGTTAGGATGACTTGAGCCCAGGAAGTCGAAGCTATAGTGAACCATGACCACACCACTGCACTCCAGCCTGAGCAGAAGAGCAAGACCCTGTCTCAATCAATCAAATTTACATACGTGTGTGTGTGTGTGTGTGTGTATATATATATATAAAGTATATAAAGCGATGGAAAATTACTACAGGCAACTCCAGTTAAAAAGTAAATTCTATTAACCTTAAGACAGATTGTATTGTTCAGTTTAAATACAGACAGGAAATCACCAAATTATCTTGTCTTTTAGTCCTTTTGTACTAAATCCTTTTTTCCTAGAAGTCTTCCCCCATTTTTATACTTTATTTATATTCTAATTTAAAAAGAAATTCAAACTATTTAAAACATCACATCTAATCTGTAGGAAGAAAAATTTTGACCTAAGGTACTTCTATCTTTGAACAACTGACGTCTGTGATACAGGAAGTATAAGGTCTTACCCTTTGAAGATAGTAGATGAAAGTTTGTTCAAAGAAAGTACATGTTAAGCAGCTCAGGCTCTCCTGGTAAGTGCCCATTTGATGACTTAGGGTTACTACTTCTGGTGGTAATTTAGTACCAAAGGATGCGTTATGCTAGAAAGCTTTAATAGGAGGAGAGTGCACTTAAATGCAGCATTTGTTATGAGTTCATCTTAGCATGGTAGTTAATGGAATCTCTGTAACAGCTGTATTCTGATATTGTGGCAGTAATACTAACAGCTGGCTGCCAGTGATTAAGATGGCCTTTTGGAAGACCCTTGTAGAATCTTTACCAAAAGTATCCAGATCTCCCATTTTAGAGAATTTTTCCTTCACAGTCCACAAAGCTTGTTCTTTTATTTAATAATGTCTATCTAAATTGTAAGCCCTGTGACAAGGGACCATGTCTTTTCTTACCATTGTCTAGCACAATAATGCCAGAATCAGAGTGCACCTTCAATAAAATTTTTTTTCAACTAGTTTGTTTAATAAAATAGGCTGGGCACAGTGGCTCACACAAGCAATCCCAGAACTTTGGGAGGCTGAGACAGGCGCATTGCTTGAGCTCAGGACTTTGAGACCAGCCTGGGAAACATGGCAAAACCCCTCTCTACAAAAAACACAAAAATTAGCCAGGCATGGTGGCATGCGCTTACAGGCCCAGCTACTCAGGAGGCTGCGATAGGAGGATCGCTTGAGCCTGGGAGCTGGAGGTTGCAGTGAGCCGGAGCTGAGATCACACCACTGCACTCCAGCGTGGGTGATAGAGACCCTGTCTCAATCAATCAATCAATCAATCAATCTCAATCAATCAGAGACTTCCAAATAAAAATGGTTGACTAGACACATACTATTAATTTCATTCCCTCCTGAAATCCCATAAAATGACAGTAAGCTGTTTTATATAAGAAAAATAATGGAGAAAACAAAAAATTTTGTAATTTGCAAAGTTAACAGATGTGTGGGGAATGACTTAGCTGATGTGAGAAAGCTGAGTTCTAAGAAGCAGTGGGAAAGCAGAAAAGCAACTCAATGTCCACTGCAGCATGCACAGGATGCTGCGGAATTTGGTGGCACACAGAACCTCTGGAAGTGGGTGGAAAGAAGGGGCTGAAAGGGAAGTGGTTGCCAGTTTTGTAGACAACTGAAGACCTAAACCATCACTGTGCAAAGCAAGAAACCGATGTTCTCTTACCCCAGCAGCAGCTGAGTATCATCCAAAGAAACTTGAACACTAGATCATTAGACTAGCACAAAGTAGGCATGAATGAGGGTAAGAGCACCGCACTCTAGCAGATTCCTGACCTTCTCAACTTAATCTATCCCTTGTTCCACCTGCACAGGGCTACCTTCCACCTTCCAACATGGGGAAACCCTGACTCTACCAAATATATAAAAATTATCTGGGCATGGTGGTGTGCACCTGTAATCCCAGCTACTCGGGAGGCTGAGGCAAGAGAATCACCTGAACCTGGGAGGCAAAGGTTGCAGTGAGCTGAGATCGCGCCACTGCACTCCAGCCTGGGCAACAGGGCAAGACTCTGTCTCAAAATAAAAACCGCCCACCTCAGACAGGATACTAAGTCTGAAGCAACACCATCATCTTGGAAAAACTGCAGAGATCAATGCCCCATAAGACAAAGGAGTTGTTCCCATCATAATCCCCACCCTCACCATGTAATTCACCTTTTTTTTTTTTGAGACAGAGTCTCACTCTGTTGCCAGGCGCCAGGCTGGAGTGCAGTGGCATGATCTCGGCTCACTGCAACTTCCGCCTCCTGGGTTCAAGCAATTCTCCTGCCTCAGCCTCCCAAGTAGCTGGGACTACAGGCGCACGCCACCATGCCCAGCTAATTTTTTTGTATTTTTAGTAGAGACGGGGTTTCACCATGTTGGCCAGGATGGTCTCGATCTCTTGACCTCGTGATCCGCCCGCCTCGGCCTCCCAAAGTGCTGGGGTAACAGGCATGAGCCACCGCGCCCGGCCCTAATTCACCTTTCTGACCCCTGACAAAAACAAGATAAATCTTGGCAGATGATACGGAACTCAGGAACTTCACCTGACGGTAGTCCCAACTTCAGCTGCCTTGCTGAAATTGGTATCTATACAGGATCAACACGGCCCTGATCAATATCTGATATTGATGCACACCAATAAGCAACCACTGAGAGAAAGCTCCCAACAAGCAGGTAGGTATTATGACTTGTCACTGGATTTCAGCTGGCCTGTCCCTTTGTTACCACAATACTGGTGCCACTGACCCATGAACAGGACATTGTGGGAATGATGGAGGCTATGCAAGAACAGAAGAGCTTTGGCTGTCACTCAAAGGCAGAATTCATCATTGCCACTGTTGAAGACCTGATCTGCCAGCGACAGTGATGAATGCCGAAGCTTCTGTATGGCACCATTCCTTGAGGAGACCATCTAGTCTCTCCGTGACAGACTAAAATCCTTTTACTCGAGAATGAATAGCAATTTATCCTTGCTGAAACTGACACCTACCTTAGATACACTCATGGGGAACTTCCTTGTCCCCCATTCCTCTGCCTACTCTGTCACTCAGGGATTACAGAATACCTTCTTTAGGCCAGGCGCGGTGCCTCACACCTGTAATTCCAGCACTTTGGGAGGCCGAGGTGGATGGATCACCTGAGGTCAGGAGTTCGAGACCAGCCTGACCGACATGGTGAAAAACCGTCTCTACTAAAAATACAAAAAATTAGCCAGGTATGGTAGTGCGCGCCTATAATCCCAGCTACTCGAGAGGCTGAGGTAGGAGAATCGCTTGAACCTGGGAGGAAGAGGTTGCAGTGAGCCAAGATCGTGCCACTGCACTCCAGCCTGTGTGAAAGAGTAAGACTCCGTTCCAAAAAAAAAAAAAAAAAAAAAGAATACCTTCTTCAGCAACATGGTACCTTGTACAACACAAACTCAAACTCAGGGACCCATTGCATGGTGAGGGAGGTACCAAAATGGATACATGATACTGTGACAACAATGTGACACTGGGCACAGGAATCACTGGTTTTACTAGGTACCCATCACTCAGAAGAAGCCAGTCTCAAAGAACTATGGCTTGTAAAAGGCTCAGCTCAAGTACAATACTCTCTGGGTTTAAGACACCAGTAGTCCATATATGGGACTGTGCTCCAAATACCTAGCTACAGGAAACAAGCCATTGAAGTAGAACTGACTAATCTTACCCTCACTCCCAGTGACCCACTTGCTTCTTTGTGCTTCTCATCCCTGCAACCCTAGGCTTTCCAGGTTCCTGGTTCCTGGGTGGTGGAGGAAGCGGCCATTCTTTTCCATTAGTGGCACAAGAAGGATCCCACTGAACTTGAATCTACATTATTGAAACCGCTAGCCGGTCACTTTGAGTTCATTGTGCAAGCAGGAAAATGAAGAAATTATTCTACTGGTCTTGGTAATGGACTCACGAGGAGCTGACATTGCCGCTCCATGGTGGAATCAAACACAGTCTGTCCAGGACAGGGCACTGTCCATGTCCCATGATGAATGGGGGAAAGTGTAACTGCCGTGATCACAGTCTCAGAGGGACAAGGCAACCACAGGCTCCTAAGGGAAGGCGGTCTGGGTCACTGCATCAGGCAAGCAGCCTGCAATACTCAAATCACTGGCCAAAAGTGAAGAACTTTGGGAGGCTGAGGCAGGTGGATCACCTGAGGTCAGCTGTTTGAGACCAGCCTGGCCAATACGGTAAATCCCCGTCTCTACTAAAAATACAAAGAAAATTAGTTGGGCATGGTGGCAAATGCCTATAATTCCAGCTTCTCAGGAGGCTGAGGCAGGAGAATCGCTGGAACCTGGGAGGCAGAGGTTGCAGAGAACCAAGAGTGCACCATTGCACTCCAGGCTGGGTGACACAGTGTGACTGTGTCTCCAGAAAAAAAAAAAGAGTGAAGGAAATAAAGAATGGGTTGAGGACACTTAATCAGTTACTGCCTTGGATCAGCTACAGCAGTGGGGCCTAGAGCTTGCTCCGTTAACCGTCTTATTGAAGTTATTCAGAGATTTGGGCTGACCAACATTTCCAAGAGAATTCTATAACTAACAGGTCTTATATTTCCTCTTGTAGGAAAAAAAAAAAATGGCATCCTCTCTCAGAATTCTTAAATACTATGGTATGAGCCTGGATATAATGGGAAGACACAGGAATCTGAGTGGTGTAAAGAAAGACTGCATTGGACACCTTCTATTTCACCTTTCAGACCTTCTCAGTACAGAAGGTATCTGATTCTAGCTCCTCGTGGACTCAGACTTCACACAGACACACCCTGAAAGAATCACATCACTTCTCGCTTGCACCAGTCCCTTTCATCTTCTGCCCCGGCGCTTCCATACTGAAGTTGCTTTGAGACCCCAGAGGAAACTGACATGCACACATTACACTTCACGGAAGTGTAGGGAAGTTAACACTTCCTGGGACAAACCTATAACCAATAGGAGACAGAAACCCGTGGAAATTCTTCCCATCTTGTTCCTACAGAGAAAGAGACTTTTCTTTCCTGCTTTACTCTACCTGGCCCTCACTCTGGCTTGCTGGGATGAGGCTCCTCAATAGAACAGCAGTGTGTAAGCCTCCTGCTCTGGCTGTGTTTTGGGAAGGAATCTAGGCTAATAATTAAAACATGGGACACCAGGTGCAACTTTCAACACTGAGTGCTGGCCGACTCTGTTTTCTCCTTCCTCTCGGCAAGCAGGACATGGGCAATCAAGCCAGTACCTCCCCTGAAACTGACTAGAGAGCAAAAGGATAAATAGATCAATGCACTGAGAGGACACAATACGAAATGCTTACACACATAATAACAGAGCCTGAAAATATTTGAAGCAAATATTGACAGAAATGAAAGAAGAAACAGGCAAACACACAATTATAGGTGGAGATTCAATATTCCTCTTAAAGGATAACAGAAGTAAACAGAAGATCAGAGGACACAGAAGACTTCAGTACCACTACCAGTCAATTTGATCAAACAGACACTATAGAACATTCTCCCCAACAAATGCAGGATATATATTCTTTCTAAGTGAACATAAAACATTTACCAAGACAGACTATATTCTGGGCCATAAAAGAAGTCTCAAATGTAAAATGACTCAAGTTACATAATGTATGTTCAAGGAACAATGGAATTATATTAAAAATCAATATCAGGGTCAGATGAATGCATCTGTAGTCCCAGCTACTTGAGAGACTGAGGCAGGAGGATTATTTGAAGCCAGGAGTTTAAAGCTGCAGTGCACCATGATCATACCTGTGAATAGCTACTGCACTCCAGCCTGGGCAACAGTGAGACTCTGTCTCAAAAAAAATTAATTAAAAATTTTTTAAAATAAAAAAATCAGTGTCAAAAAAGTACATGGAAAATCTCCAAAGATGTGAAATCTAAAAAAACACACTAATAAATAATTCATGGATCAAAAAAAAATCACAATGAAAAATTTAAAGTACTTTTAAACTGAATTAAAGTTAATACAATCTACATTTTTGGGAGGTAGCTAAGGCAGTGACCAGAAGGAAATTTGTAACATTAAACATGTATATTAGAAGATTATAAAGGGAGGCCAGGCATGGTGGCCACTTTGGGAGGCTGAGGCAGGAGGATCCCTTGAGCCCATGTGCTCGAGGCCACCTGGACAACACAGCAAGACCTCATCTCTTTAAAAAAATTTTTTTAAATAAAAAAAGAAAAGCATAAAAATATAAAATCAATAACCCAAGTTTCTGCCTTAAAGAACTTAAAAAACAAGAGCTAATTAAGCCCAAAATAAGAAAAAAAATTATAAACAGGAAAAGAAATCATTAAAATATACAACAGAAAAATAAGAAAAATAAATCATTCTTTCCATGTGCACATAAAACATTTACCAAGATAGACCATATTTTGTGCCATAAAACAAGTTTTATTTATTTTATGGAACAATATAATTCCATTGTGTTATGAGAACATACATTATGTGACTTGAATCATTTTACATTTGAGACTTCTACTGAATAGGCAAAATGAACAAATTTCTATTTAGATTGATAAAGAAATACAAAAAATAATATCAGAAACAAGAGAGGTGGCTGGCACAGTGGCTCACACCTGTAATCCCAACACTTTGGGAGGCCAAGGCAGGCAGATCACCTGAGGTCAGGTGTTTGAGATCAGCCTGGTCAACATGGTGAAACCCTGTCTCTACTAAAAAGTACAAAAAAATTAGCCAGGCGTGGTGGCACACACCTGTAGTCCCAGCTGCTAGGGAGGCTGAAGCAGGAGAATCATTTAAACCTGGGAGGCAGAGGCTGCAGTGAGCCACGATCATGCCACTACACTCTAGCCTGGACCACAGAGCAAGATTCTGTCTCTTAAAAACAACAACAACAAAAGAGGTAACATACAGATACCACAGACATTTAAAGGATATAAATCATTCTGTTACAAAGACACATGGACACGTATGTTTATTGCGACACTGTTCACAATAGCAAAGACTTACAACCAACCCAAATGCCCATCAGTGATAGACTGGATAAAGAAATGTAGCACATATACACCACAGAATACTATGCAGCCATGAAAAAGGATGAGTTCATGAGTTTATGTCCTTTGCAGGGACACGGATGAAGCTGGAAACCATAATTCTTAGCAAACTGACACAAGAACAGAAAACCAAAAAACACCACAGATTCTCACTCATAAGTAGGTGTTGAACAATGAGAACATATGGTCACAGGGAGGAGAACATCACACACCGGGGCCTGTCGTGGGGTAGGGGGATAAGGGAGGAATAGCAGGGGATTGGGGTACAGAAGAGGGATAGCATTAGGAGAAATATCTAATGTAGATGGCAGGGTGATGGATGCAGCAAACTACCATGGCACATGTATACTATGTAACAAACCTGCACATTCTGCACATGTACCCCAAACTTAAAATATAATTTTTAAAAAAAGGATAGAGGAATATTAGTAATAACTGTGTGCCAACCAGTTTAACAACTCAGTTTAAAAATTCCCTGAAAGACACAATCTACCAAAGCTCACTCATGAAGAAATAGATAACAAGAATGGCCTTCATCTGTTTAAAAAAAAAAAATCAATGTATAGTTAAAACCTTCCTGGAAAGAAAAATTCAAGTACAGATGGCTTCAATGGCAAATTCAACAAAATATTTCAGAAGAAACAGAACCGAATAAAATAAAAATAAAAACAACATATTTAAGGAAGAAATAATACCAATTCTACACAAACTTTTCCAGAAAACACAGGAAGAGGGAACATTTCCCAACTTATGCTGAGGCCAGCATGAACATATACAAAAACTAGACAAAGGCATTATGAGTGGAAGAACAGCACAGGCCAGTATACCTCATGAATGCAGACACAAAATTTTTAACAAAAACGTTAGCAATTCAAAGACAACAACAAATAAAAATGCTAATATAACCAAGTGAGGTATTATTGTTTCTCCCCTATTATAGCAACTGAGGATAGGATCAATGATCAATAAATATTCTTTGACTAAAATTAACTTACAGGATAGCATCTTCAATACTGAAAGACTTTCCCCTACATAACCAAAGATAGAGAAAAGGCCAACTCTGACTCACTAGGGGAAGCAGATAGACTCATGGCGGCCCCAAATCCCCACCTCCCAGTAGTAATGCCCTTGTGTAATCCCCTCTCCTTGTATCTTAGTCTGTTTGAACTGCTATAACAGAGTACCATAGACTGGATGATTTAAACAACAAACATTCATCCCTCACAGTTCTGGAGGCTGGGGAGACCCAGATCCAGGCATCAGCCGATTAGGTGTCTGGTGAGAGCCTGCTTCCTGGTTCCCAGACGGCCATGTCCTTCCTGTGTCTTTACGTGGTAGAAAGAAACAAGAGAACTCTCTGGGGTCTCTTTTGTAAGGGCACTAATCCCATTTATGAGAGCTCCACTCTTATGACCTAATTACCTCCCACAGGCCCCCTCTCCCAATTACCTCATCTTGGGGTTAGGATTTCAACACAGAAAATTTGTGGGGATGTAGACATTCAGTCTGTTTCACCTTGAGTGTAGATGTTACTTCCCACTTGCTTCTAACAGAGTTCAGCAAAGGTCACAGGGTGTGTGTGATTACGTATATGTGTGTATGGGGCAGAGGTCTTGCTGACTCTCCGGCATCCTTGCTGGCTGTGAGGAAGTGAACAGCTAACTTGGAGAAGCCCACATGGCAAGGAACTGTGGGTGTCTTCTTGGAGTGGAGGGCAGCCTCCAGCCTCCTGCCTGCGAGAAACTGAAGCCCTCAGTCCTACAACCTCAAGAAATGAATCTGCCAAAAAGTGGATGCATTTACAAGCAAACCTTTCCCTGACTGGCCCTCCAGATGAGAATCCAGCCCAGATGAAACCTTGACTATAGCCTTGCAGAAGACTCAGCTAAGCCATGACCAGAGTCCTGACCAAAAGAAACTATGAGATGACAAATTATGTTGTTCTTCATCCTGTTGTTATTAAATCTGGACATGGCAATGTTGTTACACAGCAATAGATCAGTCATACTATGTCTGTGTGTTTATGAGAGGGAGAGGAGGAGAAGCAAAGAAATGGGAAATGCATTTGACATTCTAACAGTATTTTCTACATCCAAACACAACAGTTTAAACTATTATCAATTGCAAGATTAAAATAAACAGCGGTAGAGGGAATTAAATTATTTCTTTTAGTTTTTCTTTGGCTGAAAGAGGAAAGGAAAATGAAACATATTTAAGTAGCTTACTTTACATTGTGTCATATAGAATAAATCCCACAAAATAAGTGCAAATGAAAACTGGAGGCCAGGTGTGGTGGCTCATGCCTATAATCCTTTGGGAGGCCAAGGCAGGCAGATCACTTGAGGTCAGGAGTTTGAGACCAGTGTGGACAACATGGCAGAAACCCTGTCTCTACTAAAAATACAAAAATGAGCCAGGTGTGGTGGCATGCACCTGTAATCCCAGCTGCTTGGGAGGCTGAGGCACAAGAATCACTTGAGCCTGGGAGGCAGACGTTGTAGTGAGCCAGGACTGTGCCACTGCACTCTAGCCTGGGCGACAGAGCAAGGCTCTGTGTCAAAAAAAAAAAAAAAAAAAAAAAAAGAAAAGAAAAATGGTCTAATACCTTTCATTTACTTTCATAGAATGTTTTATTCTGCTTTTCAATAATGAGCACATTAGCATTTTGGAATTGGAACTACTTCATTAAAATGCAAGCAAAATTTCCTAATCATCTTCACTGACCACCTCTCTGGGAGGAATCAGAGCACGCTGGAGAAACGCCTACTCTCATTTTCCTCAATGAGTCCAAAGAGAAGGACATTCAAACATACCACCTCTGGGCATTCTGCAAAGCCACATTCAGTTAGCAGTTTCTGTTACAACTGCAGGAATGAGCTCCTACATCTTTTTTAAAGCTATTTACCAATGCCAGCATACCCTCTCTTCCAGTTCCCAATAATTAACAAAATAGGGTTTCTGTGAGGTACAGAAGCAGTTAGGGTCTACATATTTCCGTTTTCTGTGAAAATAATCTTGAAGCCTTGAAATGATCTTGAAACCTAGCCCAGGTAAATCATCACCCTCAGAAATTCTGTTTTCAACCTTGATATATTTTGAGACTAAATAATTGGGATAACATGGGCAATTAATGTGATCTCTACTCTCTCATGTTTTCACAGGGGTGGGTGTATGAATGGGTAGGGGTGTGTGTGTGTGTGTGTGTGTGTGTTTCATTCTTTGCTTATGGCCCTATAAATTAGATCATACAGGAAGCCATCCGAAATCAGGATGCATTCTCTGAAAAGAATGATGTCATGTTTAGTGTTTGTGTTGTGGACCAAGAAAGTCAGCATAAAATAAACGATTTTATGAGTTGAATGGTTATACAAAATGAGAAAGAAGAAGTAAAATTTTCATAATCCTTAAAATCTTTAAAAAAATGTCAAATATTTTGAATTTGTCTATCACATACATAGTATATGAAAGCCCCTTATGGTATACATACAATACCTCAAAATAATTTCACACACTGTTTAGGTTTATGTTTGACCTAAAATTCATATGATAACCAAAGTAAACATTTAAATATTTAAGAAAAGTTGTTGGCCTTCAGAAAATGCAGATAAGGCCAGGTGTGGTGGCTCACGCCTGTAATCTCAGGACTTTGGGAGGCTGAAGTGGGCAGATCATTTGAGGTCAGGAGTTCAAGACCAGCCTGGCCAACATGGTGAAATCCTGTCTCTACTAAAAATACAAAAATTAGCTAGGCACGGTGGCTCACACCTGTAGTCCCAACTACTCAGGAGGTGAGGCACAAGAATTGCTTAAACCTGGGAGGTAGAGGCTGCAGTGAGCTGAGATCATGCCACTGTACTCCAGCCTTGGCAACAGAGTAAGACTCAGTCTCAAAAAAAAAAGGAAAGGAAAGAAAGGAAAAAGAAAATTTAGATAAAATCTTACACATCTATGAGAGTCTGGGCAGAGGGATGATAGGTGATAGGGAAGTGCTATGTGTGAGCCACCTCACTCTATAAAAATTTAAGGAGAAATTGAAAGTAATCTTTTTCCTTCAACAAATTTCCTTTGAACAAATTCAGTTACACATAAAGCAGGTTCATTCCCATTATAAATAAAACAAGCAAACAAACACTAAGCACATTCTAGAAATTTGAAGACATTACTAAGAAGTTAACAACAATTTAAGAAAGTTTTATAAGGGTTATCCCTAACATTATTTGAGTAGTTTCTCGCTATATTGATAAGCATGTGTGTGCCAGAAAGAGAAAGAGTAAATATTAGAGCAGCAAGGGAAATGAAAAGGAGTTTGAAAGCAGAGACTGTGGAGTGTCAGTGTGTGAGGTCCTGCAGAAATTACTGTATTTCTTTGCCACAGCATTGATGGAGAGGTTAAAGGATTGGCCGTGTGGATGACAGGACACGTTAAAGGCTTGACCGTGTGAATGATAAGCAGAATTCTTTTTTTCTTTCTTTCTTTTTTGAGACAGAGTCTCGTTCTGTCACCCAGGCTGGAGTGCGTCCAGGCTGGAGTGCAGTGGCGCCCGGCTCACTGCAACCTCTGCATCCTGGGTTCCACCGACTCTCCCACTTCAGCCCCTCGAGTAGCTGAGATTACAGGTAGGTGCCACCATGTCCAGCTAAGTTTTGTATTTTTAGTAAAGGTGGGGTTTCGCCATGTTGCTCAGGCTGGACTCAAACTCCTGGGCTCAAGTGATCCACACGCCTCAACCTCCCAAAGCGCTGGGATTACAGGAGTGAGCCGCCACACCTGGCGAGAACTCTCAATTTTTTATGTTTGGGACTTCTTCCCCTTTTCTGCAGCTTTGTGTGTCACTGCCCACCACCTGTAGCACGGGGTCCTCCAGAAGAAACAATAAAGGAGAATGAAGGCCTTCAGGAATGATGGCCTGTCCAGGGCTTGCAAACTTCACGACAGTCCCAGAAGGCAGTAATGGAATATTCAACCTTCCTGCAGAGCCCAGCCTCTCTGATAGGAATGAAGAACACTGACGAGGTAGCAACAACAGAAGGAAACGCAACAGCCATGCAGGAGAACAGGGAACATCAAGACGGCCAGTCTGGTGGCTCTATGCCCACCTTTGATTTGCTTACCTTTTCCTGAAGCCTGATATTATCCCACACATTGGTGCACACCATACACTCAAATGCATCGACGTAATTGTCCTGGTTGACGTCTTGCACTCCCCATTTCCGTTCCCTGAGAGCTGTCAGAAGTCGCTGGTTAGAGATCTCACCCTTCAGCTTCCATTCTACATAGGCCTCATACAATCTGTCATCAGAATCCAGTCGTCTGATATAACTTGCCAGTTCCCTGGGGTGAGAAAATTCTGATACAAGAATAGCACTTTTGTTACTCGGAAGCCAGTCTGTGATGCTGGGAGATCCGTAATATACAGGAACTACCCCCAGTTTCAGTGGCCTCCAGAACTTCTCAGTGATGTAGTCATCACAAACTGCATTCTCAAAAGCCAGGATAAACTTATACTGTGCAATGATCCTATAAAAGCCATCGGCATCCATAGAGGCTGGATTTTTCAGCTGCTGAGGGAGATCTTTGTTTCGTAAACATTCACCATAGGAATCAACCTCTATGTAAGTCATCAGCTCGTGAACATAGCTGTCCCTGTCTGACGGTGGGTCACAGTCTGACTGTATATACACCAGCGGAGCAAGGCTTTTTCTAAGCTTGTTTTTGGACTGCAGAGGAACCAGGTATCGGAGTGACTTCAGGACTTCAATGCCCTCCAAGTATTGGGTAGTTAGTGGCAAGTGGGAATGCCTGCTGAACGTGGCAGTGTAGTTAAACAAGGTGATGACCGGTTTATGAAAAAGCCTGTAATTGTTTTTCGGAGACTCTTCATGAAAAAGAGCCCAGTCATGATGGGCTTTCCGAGGCAGAGGTAAGCTATCTATGTTAAAGTCAGTACCTAGGAGAAGAAAATGAGATATTCATTAGTATTTCCAAAAGATTGTTGGCGCCTACGTTTGGGTCTACCTGGTAAGATTAGGATACAGAGGAGTCTGACGCTATGAAGAAGAAGCATGTGGCCAGGTGCGGTGACTCATGGTGAAACCAACATGGTGAAACCAACATATTGAAACCCTGTCTCTACTAAAAATACAAAAATTAGCTTGGCGTGGTAGTGCATGCCTGTAATCCCAGCTACTTGGGAGGCTGAGGCATGAGAATCACTTGAACCCGGAAGGCAAAGATTGAATCACTGCACTCCAGCCTGGGCGACAGAGCAAGACTCTCTCACTCTCTCAATCTCTGTGTATGTATGTGTGCACATATATATGCGCACGCACGCGCACACGCACACACACACACACACACACACACGGAGACCCAATCAGAGAGAACTTAGTTCAATAACTGAGAAAGAATAACTAAGACAATAACACAACAGGTAATATACAATTTCTGAAGTATTCCTGACATGGATGATATTGCAGACACTTGAGTTTATATAGAGAGAGCGAGCATGTTACAGTGTCACTGCAAAGTGCCTGGTAGTCAGTCACAAGGCTTTCACCCCAGAAACGACTCAGGGAGAGGATCACCAAAGAGGGGGACTATCATTTCTCATATTATGAAAAAGGAAATGGGAGTCATGTCTGGCCAGGTTCTAAAGGAGAATTTATTCCACTGCCTCCTGCAACGGGCTTTTCTTCTCTACAAGAAGTCAGGAGAAACAAAGAGGTAAAGATAGTCCTTTAAAAAGAAAAGAGCAAGAGAAAGGAAGCCAAAAAAGGAGAGCAACCAGGTTGGCAGGTTGATTAATTGCAAAAAAAAAAAAAAAAAAAAAGTGAAATCATGCAAAAGTAGCCAGAAGAAATATACAGGATAGATTTTTTAATTCCAAAATGATCGATTTCAGCAAAGTGCAGTTAATCAATCTTAGTCAAAATGGTAGACAAGAGGCTTTTAAAGATGAAAGAGCTGATAATAGCACTATGTTACAGACCACTGCAGGATGGACAGGAATTAACAAGCACATCGAGAAATAAAGAAGGCCTAACGGGATTACAATTATGAGTGACCCTAGCTTCCACAGGATTAATTGAAAAACCTCTGAAACATGATGATGCGTAGACAGAAGTGATGGATGTGGTAAGCGATTGTTTCCTGACTGCGTGGGTAGAGATCCAATCAGGGAGAACTTATTTCAATAACTGAGAAAGAAGAACTAAGACAATAACACAATAGGTAATATACAATTTCTGAAGTATTCCTGACATGGATGATTTTGTAGACCCTTGAGTTTTTAAAAAATAAATGTAAGGAAATAGGAAAAAATCCATCTTCTAATACCCACCAGAAAAGAAAACACCAAATATATACTTACGCCAAAACAAGACTTTATCAACATTTTCTGGCAGAGCTCATAGAAATTAATTATTTAATGCTAGTGTGCACTCTCACAAATAAACTCTTTAGTGCCAACAGTACATCAATGAGAAATCAATTAATCAAGAAAGGCTTTTAAACAAAGATCAGATAAGATTATGTCAGAGGACATATACTAAGCACAGAGAAATTGCTGAAGAAACTGCCTCCGTTTTGATAATAGACTTTGATTCTCAATCATTGGCAATGAATTGCTAACATGTAAAAATGGGCTTATCCTTGTTTATTGGCATTTGCTATATTTGACCTTAGGCTTCAAAAAGAATGCTCACCCATACACCTGAAATCTAATGGCATATAGAGTTGGATGGCTGGCAAAGGTTAATAATCATTAAGATAGAGAAACATGAGGATATGAAAGAGAATGTAAGAAGAAAGCCAACTGACTGCATCGAAGTACAATAGTTGCTGCTCAAAAAGGGTCTAAGCTGGTCCAGTGGCCAATGACAGAAACCAGAACCTATAAAATTGAGTAGAAACAGAAAGTTGCCGCCTATGGCATAATAGACAATCAAGGCCATTTACCTGGGAGAGAAAGTACTAGAGTCCAATCCACAGGAATCAGAAGCAGGTATCCAAGGTATGAGATTAGAGGTAAAAGAGGACATGATTAAAACAAAAGTGAGTCCAGAATTAACTGGACAGATAGACACAAGGGCTTTGAGTGAGTGACTCAAACACTAGTCTGCTGCTACCTGCTGGTTGGCACATGGAAGAGTCTTAACCTGGCTCAGCATGTGTGCACTTCAGTGAAGAGCCCAGATGCAGAGTTGGGAAGCAGAAAGACACAAAGCCTGCCTTGGGGGCTTCAGAGAATGGACAGGGCTCAAGTCCCATCTCTGCTGGTCTACATCAGGAAAGAGGAAGAGGAGCTAAAGGCAGCTGTGTCTAGATTCTTGTGGCCACTATGTAGGTCCATTAAGGCTGTGCTGGTAATAGGAACAGGACCTATCCAAACCTGCACTAGGTATAATGAGGCCATCACTCATGACAACTAGGAGATGTAGGCTTTCAGGCTCACTCACAGCTGTGCTGCCATGAGAATCTCCATGTGGGAAGAAAGGGGAGAAGAGGCTGAGATCTCTCACGCGTACAATCTATAGTGGCCAAAAATGCTTGCAGAATCTATTCATATGCATGCATGAAGAAGCAACATGCCATTTTAAAAATGAAAATGAGACAGTCTCCTGCATTCATCTGAATTATGTTTAGTCTGCAGGGTGTGGCTGCCTTTAATAGTGGGAGGTGCTTCTTAAAAGAGAGGAAAGTTAAAGGGACCTAGCGTTCCAGAAATATTTTCCATGTTTGCTATCTATAAAAGCATTTCCTGGTAACTTCCCTAAGATACATCCACACAAAACACAACCACACATGCATGTGCAGGTGCACGATCACGCTAACATAGGTTTTCTGTTAGATTCTTTCAAACTAAACTTCTCTGGAGAAGATTAAAAATATGTCATTTGGGCCAGGCACAATGGCTCACACCTATAATCCCAGCACTATAATCCCAGAACTTTGGGAGTCAGAGGAAGGCGGATTACTTGAGGTGAGGGGTTCGAGACCAGCCTGGCCAATATGGTGAAACCCTGTCTCACTAAAAATACAAAAATTAGCCACACACGGTGGTACATGGCTGTAATCCCAGCTACTCAGGAGGCTGAGGCAGAAGAATAGCATGAACCTAGGAGGCAGAGGTTGCAGTGAGCCGAGATCACACTACTGAATTCCAGCCTGAGTGACAGAGCAAGACTCTGTTTCAAAAAACAGAAACAAACAAAAACACCAAAATTATGTCATTCTCTCCTAAGCCTAGAGCTTCAGATGGTAAATGCTGATGAATACTGAAATTAGAACCATGACCAATCTGGCTCCCAGCACTTTGGGAGGCCGAGGCGGGTGGATCACCTGAGGTCAGGAGTTTGAGACCAGCCTGGCCAACATGATGAAACCGTTTCTCCCAAAAATATGAAAATTAGCTGGGCGTAGCATCACGCACCTGTAATCCCAGCTACTCAGGAGGCTGAGGCAAGAGAATCACTTGAACTTGGGAGGCAGAAGTTGCAGTGAGCCGAGATTACACCACTGCACTCCAGCCTGGGCGACAGAGTGAGACTCTGCCTCAAAAACAAAACAAAAAAAGAACCATGACCAACCTAAACTACTTCACTGGGGATATCACGGCCTAGAACATAAGTGTCAATATTGAGCGATTTCTAAAAGGTATTGGATGTGGCTCAGAAACAAACTGAGTTATTTACCTCTCCCTGACTCCAGCGCAATGCCTACTATAACAAGAGTTGGAACTGGAGTCTATGGAGAAATGGAAATCAATTAATCTATGGTAAATCCATAAAAATGTGACTAACTTACGTGAAACTGGCTCACTAGTTTTCTAGTCATGTTCACTGCTCTTACATTTAACAACTTCAGATTCAAACTTTCATTCCTCTGGGTTATTAAGTGTTTACTGAATTCTGACAAATGTATTAGTTCCTTTAAACAACAGCTAAATAGATCTTTAGCACTAATGTGCACTGTGAAGGGAATTGCAACTTGGAATACAAATGGAATAAAATGAATGCTGATACAGGGTGCCAGATTGCCGACGATGGAGACTGGATCTGAAATAGCAGAGAAGCCTGAGAGCGACATACTTTCTGGGACGTGTTTATGTGCCCCTCTCCTTCTGCAGGGGCACGTCCTCTTCTATCATTACTCCCACACAAACTGGTGAAAACAGAAGGCAACATATATTATTAACCTCACTTTACTAACGAAGCATGAATCACTCATCTAGAGCTGAAAACCCCAGGTGGGGACAAGAACGTCAGACCAGTAAATAAGAAAAGACCGGAGGGATGATTGGCCCTGCTGCAATGTTGATTCCCTGGAATGAGTAACTGACTCTTGGTATTTGCAAGTACCCCCACAGAAATGTTAGCCAGCTTTAGCACGCTAATGATGCGGAAAGCCCAGGCTGCCTTAATTTGGAAAATAGAAGTGTTCCTGCAGAATGCTCTCCAAAGGTAAAAGTGTTCCTGCAGAATGCTCTCCAAAGGCCATCTGTTTTTAAAAATAATCTCTACCATAAAACTGCGTGTCCTTTTGCGAGGCTGAGGCAGGAGGATTGCTTGAACCCAGGAGTTCAAGTCCAACCTGGTCAACAGAGTGAGAACCTGTCCACAAAAAAAATTTTTTTAACTAGCTGGACGTGATGGTGCACCCCTAGAGTCCCAAATCCTCAGGAGGCTGAGGTAGGAGGATCATTTGATCCACTGCGCTCCAGCCTGGGTGACAGAGCATGATCTTGTCTCAAAAAAATACAAATAAAAAAAAGTGCCATTATTTTCTGCCAAAGGTGGTGATTCTTCTTGGGACCTGGAATGGCGTAAAAAGGGAGAAAGAGAGGAGTCTTCCTTGCTTGCTGACCAACCCTCACGTAATCCCTCAAATCTTCTGTCCATCCGCTCAGGACCCCCACAAGTGAAATTCATTTCCTCTTCTTTGGAGTAAGGGTGGAAGTTCACTCATGTCCTGACTACCCACAATGTCCAGACCGACTCCAGATCACATAAGGACCTGCCACTCAGCAACCCTGTCCCAGACCTGAGTAGCCCCTTAATCTTTCACATGCTAAACCAACACTGTATGCCAGCAGATAAAGTTGTTTTTTACATTCATATTTTCCCTGGAATGATTTCAAAATACCAATGCCAAATTCCTATAAGAAATAAAACATGATATACATGAAAGGTTTTACTCTTAAAAAAATCTCCACCAAAATGTGTCAGTGTGCCAATGCTTCATATAAACTCATCTCTAAGGCAAAGAACTTAAAGCAGAGACCTCCTTTCTGGTGGAGAAAAATTTCTTCCAGATACACCAACGTCCCCCAACACACCTGCCTTTGGGATTTAAAACACCAGCCTTATTAGTACAACAGTCTTTTGCCCAAGATTACAGTACTCTCAGCCAAACCTGGGTTCATAAAGAGCACAGAGTCAGCTTAGTACTTGTTTTAAGAGGAGGCTACATGAGTCACTGACTTGTCAGTTGCTCAGCTCCATGCCCAGCCTTCTGTGCTATGATCCTTATTGTATGGAGCTGAATGAAACCCTGCGAACTTCACTCCTCGGGCTCCCTGGACAACTGGCTTGCAATTAGGTGCTACAACTGGGAGCACTATAGGAAGACTGAAGGTGAAAATAATACAGACAGGAGCCAAGGAAATATTGGGTAGAAGAGGGCAGAGTCCCTGGCAAGGGTTCTACCCTCAAGCCTGGACCCTTGGCGCTAAATGAGAAATTTACATCCCTGCTTTCCCACCAGAATGTTGCCTTTTGGCCCACTCCACCCGCTATCCTGTTCCTGTAAAAACCCCAAGCTCCACTGGCAGAGGAGCAGAGTAGCGTGGCAGAAAAGGAGAGAAGAGAAGGAGCATCTGAACATCGAGAGGAAAATAGGCAGCTGGACATCAGAGACTACAGTCAGAGAGGAGTTTGGCCAGGGATGGTCAGAGAGGAGTTTGGCCCAGGACAGTCATAGAGGAGTTCGACTGTCCCCAGCCAAACTCCAGGGGAAGATTATCTTCCCACTCCATCCCCTTTCCAGCTCCCCATCCCACCAAGAGCCACTTCCACGGCTCAATAAAATCTCCGCATTCACCATCCTTCAAGTCTGTGTGACCTCATTCTTCTTGGGCACCAGACAAGGACCTAGGTGTAGGTGCAAGAGTCTGTCACACTGAATCTCCACTGAGCTGCTGAACGTTTTTACCTGTCCATGGAGAGCAAATGCTAAAAGAGCACTTATTGTAACACATGCCCTTTGGGGCTCCAGAGGTCACAGACAACCCCTAGACACTTCCATGGGCTGGTACAGGGATTGTTCCTATAGGCGCCCAAAACCACTTGCCCCGGCTCCTGCACCTGCTCACCTGAGTGCTCCCCCTCCTGCAAGGGGTTTGAGCATGGTAGCCGAGTTAACAAGCCACCCCTGTGATAAGATCAGCTGTGGCATCAAGGAGTAGTGGCAGTAGTGACATGAGCTGGGCAGACAGTGGTGACAGCAATAGTAGCAGTGACAATAACCTGGGAGTGCTGGCTAGAGAGTTCTCTGGTTAACTCAACTGCAACAGTGGAGCCTCAGAAACCCACTGGCCCACACTCTGGGCTACCTATCCTGTGCTTCTATAGCCCAAGCATAGCAGGGATTTCCTGCAGTTACTCATTCTATGTAAACTTCTCCTCCTGTCTTTTGCTCCACCAGCCCTTCAGCCCCTTTGTAACCAATTCTTGTAATACATTCCCACTATGTGAAATACCTAGAATAATTTGTTTTCCTATCAGAATAGGATTAATACAGAGGTCCATTTCAAAAGCTTGGAACTTCCATCTGATGATTATCCCAAGTTCTGCTGCAAGTTTTCTCTTGCTGTCTTGCTCCTTGATTTTTCTAAAAATACTATGATTCTTGGTTCTATTCCCTTGTTACCACCAACTTAGGCTTCCATTTTCCCTTCTCTTCATCCATCTGATGATAATGCAAAAGAAAAATCAAACCTTTTGTTTAAGAAGGAAAAATACAAAATCAGAAGATGAGACTCCTTTTAAGAAAGAAACCATCAAAATACCTGAAACCAAAAACACATTCCTCATTCAGGTACTGTGCTGTAAATTCCTTCTCTGAGCTAAGAATTAAAATATATGGAATACTGAGACCCAGGTAACTCCAAAGAATAATCAGGTAGGGGTGAAGGTCTCTAGTAACACTGACTACATTCTAATTTTATCTCAAATTACAAATCCTCTCCACTGGGTTTCTTGACAATTAAACAGAGATAAAGACTTTCTTTTTGTTAGAAGATTTTGCTACAGAGCCTTTTATGAAGTGAAAACCATGGCCACAGGATGTTAAAGCTCATGAAACAATTCGCAAAATATGACTATTGTAACGAGTAGTAATAGTTCATAAATCACAACCGTTCTTAATCACCTCAGCTGTAACTAAACTTGAAATGACCTCACTGACTTTTTTCTCATTTCCTGCTTTGCATTAAACCGTTTGTTTCACAAAACTCAAACAACATCTAGTGTTTGAGATAACTATGAATCGTGCTACCTCCCTGTTAGAACATCCCAGAATAAGCTTAAAGCCAATTAAAGTACTTCTGATGACTTCAATATCCCAGCACAAAACAAAATTCAGTTTCTTTGAATAATTAGAAAAAGTGAGAAGTAGGTGTTGGGAAGAGGAGAGGCTGTGGGAAGAGCAAGCTGAAAACAGACGAGTAACAGTTTTAGGCACTCCCCTTCACTCAAGAAAATGGGCTGAGATGGTCTTAAGGGGTTGGGAAAGCCAGGTGGGAGTCCCAGAACGTTCTGCAGAACTGACATGAAACTTTCATGATGAGGCTACATAACTCTCTAGAGGGTTTGTGACCACCTCTTATTCTTGGTTATTAAAGGCTACATTCAGATGTATCACACTCTGGTTAGTTGGTTAGTTACTAAAATTAGATCGAGTGACTGATTGATTGAGACAGGGTCCTCACTATGTTCCCCAGGCTTCTCTCAACCTCCTGAGCTCAAGTGATGCCTCCCGCCTCGACCTC
This sequence comes from Cacajao melanocephalus, assembly GCA_963573385.1. Taxonomy (NCBI): domain Eukaryota; kingdom Metazoa; phylum Chordata; class Mammalia; order Primates; family Pitheciidae; genus Cacajao; species Cacajao melanocephalus. Next base: position 17,355 of record CAUYLG010015597.1, on the reverse strand, counting down.
CTAAAGTGCTTTCTGTTGCAGTCAACATATCTGCAGACAGAAGACAATATTACTAACTCAGAGAAGCACAGACATTTCTAAAAAGCAAGGTTTTACTGAGTCCTATTATTTGAAAAGCATTAAGCTGAGAACTCTGGGACTTCAAAGATGAACAAAATAAGCCCTAAGGGATATTAGGATTATGAATGTAAATGTTAAACCATTAGCCAGTATTCAGTCTAGACTAACAAAAATGCAATGGCCATGGAGGGAGAAAGGAGTAATTATTTCTGACTGATCAGAGTTTGGGGCTGAATTACTGATAGGTACGTAGAAAACCCAGCAGTTATGAAAATTGAGACCCAATTACACAATTATTAACTCAGGGCAAACAAGTAATCAGTGTGCTCTCTGGTTTACCTATGAATATTATTTGCATAGTCATAATAATGTAAAGAGGGAATGTTGATCCATCAAACATGATAATATAACTGTTAAGTGGACGGGGGATATAGGAAGGACGAGTGCACATGTGTTGAACAGGAGAGAGTAAAAGAGTCATTCCTCATCTTCCAACATAGGGAGTCAATGATAATGCTTAATAGTGAAAAATCATGAAATACTAATATCAGCATGTTATTTAGAGATCTGATGATAAAAACCAAGAGTCAAAAAAATTATTGAAAGTACTATTTTTTTTTTAAATAGAGTCCCCAGGCTGGAATGCAGCTGTGCAATCTCAGCTTACTGCAACCTCCCTACTGGGTTCAAGCAATCCTCCCACCTCAGCCTCCCCACCCAGTAGCTGGGACTACAGATGCACACCACCACTCCTGGCTAATTTTTTAATTTTTTGTAGAGATGGGGTTTCACCTTGTTCATCAGGCTGGTCTTGAACTCCTGACCTCAGGTGATCCACCTGCCTCGGCCTCCCAAAGTGCTGGGATTACAGGCGTGAGCCACTGCACCCACCTGAAAGTAGTAATCTGAGAAGATACCCATTTGCTATTGAAACGTGGAACACATATAGCTTTGATAAAAATAAAAGTAAAGAGAACAAAAGACTATATGGGAAAAGTAAGTCTTCTTCCCCACACCCCAGCCATTTAGGTCCCTTCCCTTTGTTAAGATCATAAAAAAATAAAAAATAAAAGATGGGGGGTGGCCAGGTATGGCGGCTCACACCTGTAATCCCAGCATTTTGGGAGGCCGAGGCAGATGGATCATCTGAGGCCAGCAGTTTGAAACCAGCCTGGTCAAGATGGTGAAATCCCGTCTCTACTAAAAATAGAAAACATTTACCAGGTGTGGTGGTGCACACCTATAGTCCCAGCTACTTGGGAAGCTGAGGCACAAGAATCACTTGAACCCAGGAGGTGGAGGTTGCAGTGAGGCAAGATCGCTCCATTGTACTCCAGCCTGGATGACAAAGTGAGACTCTGTCTTCAAACACTAAATAAATGAATAAATTAAATTAAATTAAATGGAGGGATGGATGGATGGATAGATGAAGGAAGAAATGAGGAATAAAGAATGAAAGGAAGGGAGGGAGGGGAAGTATATCCAATTAAACTATGATATAATGCTTTCTTATACCTATAATTTGTATTTATAGTTACTGAAAGACCTTTTAAATTTACTTAAATACGGATTTTTATTATTTATCACTCTTGTGAATACTTAGAAAAAAATATAAGTTAAGTTGGCTAAAGTATCAAAACTTCTTCAGAGCACAACTCTTTTGAATCACTTTTCCGGTGTTTGATGTCTGTGCTTTTCTATACAATATTTTGCTCTGCAACATTAAGATTGTTAGCAATACAGCATTGGTTAAGAGTGCTCTACTGTCATCTCTGAGATTTGCTTCCAGGCCACTGACAGCCATCTTCAGGTTTGAATGTTGATGCTTTCTTAATATTACTAAAAGTTGTCAAAGAAAGTTTTCAAACACCAACTAGACTCATATTCTTTTGGGGTTTTTTTGTTTTTGCTTTTGTTTTGAGATGGAGTCTAACTCTGTTGCCCAAGCTGGAGTACAGAGGTGTGATCTCGGCTCACTGCAACCTCTGCCTCCCAGGTTCAAGTGATTCTCCTGCCTCGGCCTCCTGAGTAGCTGATATTACAGATGCCCACCACCATGCCTGGCTAATTTTTGTATTTTTGGTATAGACAGGGTTTCACTGTGTTGGCCAGGCTGGTCTCGAACTCCTGACCTCAGGTGATCCACTTGTCTCAGCCTCCCAAAGTGCTGGGATTACAGGCATAAGCCACCGCGGCTGGCCTAGACTCATATTCTTTTGTCAGATGGTTGTTAAATGGTGTGTTGATGGAAGCATCAAAGGGCTGAAGTTGCCCCGTCATTCCAGATGGAAGAGCAACCCAGTTCATGTCCACTCAGGCATTTATACTATATCACTGCTGCTGCCCAGCTGACAAAGATGGGTGGGAGGCTATCAGTTGCAAAATACATGTTAATTTCAGAGATGTTAAAATTTAAAAAGGAAAATAAATATTTTTATAATTAAGGAAAATCTTTTCACATACATGAAAACATACACACTGTTAGAAACCTGGTATTATCCGTGTAATTACCATGGAAATACTTCTATATTGGTGCTCACATGGTATTATTCCATTGTGTATATCCAGTCAGTCCAATATTCTCCCAATTATTCCACTTTGTGGTGCAAAACACAAATTCTGAAAAGTGGGTTAAGGCCGGGCACAGTGGCTCACCTGTAATCCCCGAACTTTGGGAGGCCGAGGTGGGTGAATCACTTGAGGTCAGGAGTTCAAGACCAGCCTGGCCAACATGCCAAAACTACTATTTTTAGTAGTAGTACTATTATTAGCAAAATAAATAAATAAAAAACTAAAATAAATAAATAACTAAAACTACTACAAAAATAAAAACTACTATGAAATAAATAAAAACTACAAAATAAATTTTAAAACTACTATTTTCAGCAGTAGTACAACTACTCTTTTAGTAGTCTCTACTAAAAATACGAAAATAAGCCAGGTGTGGTGGCGCGTGTTTGTTATCCCAGCTACTTGGAGGCCGAGACACGAGAATTGCTTGAACCCAAGAGACAGAGGTTGCGGTGAGCCGAGATTGCGCCACTGCACTCCAGCCAGGGCAACAGAGCAAGACCCTGTCTCAAAAAAAAAAAAGAAAAGTGGGTTAAGAAGCAGTTATTTTTCTAAGTTAGGTGCATTATATCCTAAGGCATTCAATAATTGCTGATGTCATCAATAGCGACTAGAATTCCAGTGCACACTGTCAATGTGTCTGCCTGAGACCCTTGGCTGGAGGGACATTTTACAGAAGTCAATACTGAACGTAGAAATCAATCTCCAAACTAATTAAATCAATGGTTTATCCTCTGAAACAAATGATCAAGATACCAACTGAGTGCATTTTTGGAAAGCAAGTCTATCTACCAGGAAGATATGGAAACTGCCAAATCATTTTATTCCACTTAGCCTTTGGGATTCATTTGACCTCAGTTAGAAGCTATGACCTGGAGAAATAAACTATCTTTATTCTCAAAACCAGCAGTGTTCCGCTCCATTTAATCATCTTAGAGTCTCTCTCTACCCAAGAGGGAAACGGCACAGAATAAAGCACTGTCCTCCAAAGTTAACCGCGTCTAGGATACTCCTAGCTTGATTTTCTAATATATATGTCTCATCACTGAAACAGCAAAAACCTTGGTCTGGGATTTTTGGTCCACATTAAGAATACCTAGTAATACAATGTATAAATTGTATTTTATATGCCCAGGTCTAATACTGTAAACAAATAAGATGCAACTCTCCTATGGCAGTCAAAGAAGAATGAGACAGTAAAAGCATAAAGCAAAGGACATCAATATTTTCCAATCATTTTTTTTTTATTTAAATTGTTGGCCAGGCGTGGTGGCTCACGCCTGTAATCCCAGCACTTTCAGAGGTTAAGGCAGGCAGGTCGCTTAAGCCCAGGAGTTTGAGACCAGCCTGGGCAACATAAAAAGACCCGTCTCTATAAATAATTTTTAAAAAATCAGCCAGGTGCAGTGGTGCATGCCTACAGTCCCAGCTATTCAAGAGGCTGTGGTGGAAGAATCACTTAGGCCCAGGAGGCAGAGGTTACAGTGAGCCGGGATGGCACCACTGCACTCCAGCCCGGATGACAGAGTGAGACCCTGTCTCAAAAAAAAAAAAATTGTTTTTATCAAATTTCTACTAATAATATATACTCAATAATGAGAATTCTATTGAACTCAAATACATAAAAGAAGAAAAGGGGGTAGAAAGAGGAAAAAAGGGGAGAAGAATCATCACCCACGTTCCCAAAGAAAAGCAGTGCTCAACGTCCCGGATTTTTTTCCATATGTATGCATGTTTGTATGGCACGTGTGTGTGTGTTTGTGTGTGTGTGTGTGTGTGTGTGTGTGTGACAGTGTGTGGAGTGTGTGAGTGTGTGGGACTGAGTAAGAACATACTGATTTCAGCTTACTACTGATCAGTAGTAAAGTCACTCATTACTGATTAGCAGTGAAGTCACTAGTGATATGTCTTGAGAAAAAAAAGTTATTGGCTGGCTGTGGTGGCTCACACCTGTAATCCCAGTACTTTGAAAGGCCAAGGCAGGAGAATCATTTGAGGACAGAAGTTCAAGACCAGCCTGGGTAACAGAGTGAGACCTTGTGACTACAAAAAAAATTTCTGAAGTTAGCCAGGTGTGGTGGTGCATGCCTGTAGTCCCAGCTACTAGGGAGAGAGTGTGAGATGGGGGATAGCTTGACCCCAACAGTTCAAAGCTGCAGTGAGCTGTGACTACACCACTGCACTCCAGCCTGCATGGGAGAGTGAGATCCTGTCTTTTAAAATTTTTTTTAATAAATAATAAATTTATAGTGGGTTGATTTTATATTCTTTATATCTAAAGTAAAATGAAATTTGTTCCCAAACCCCCTATTCTGTAGACACTATGGTTCAAAGAAGGAACAGAATAGACCCCAAAACAGGAGGTAAAAATCCCCACATACACTCTAGTCATGCCAAGGGCAGCCTGACAGGTTTCTTGCTTCGTGTCTCAACTCATCCCTGTCCTGCAAAGCTGCGGCACACATGTGCAGCACGGTGGCTCACATCTGTAATCCCAGCACTCTGGGAAGCCAAGGAGGGCAGATCACAAGATCAAGAGATCAAGACCATGCTGGCCAACCTGGTGAAACCTTGTCTCTACTAAAAATACAAAAATTAGCTGGGCGTGGCGGCATGAGCCTGTAATCCCAGCTACTTGGGAGGCTGAGGCAGGAGAATCACTTGAACCTGGGAGGCAGAGGTCACAGTGAGCCGAGATCACGCCACTGCACTACAGCCTGGCGACAGAGTGAGACTCCATCTCAAAAAAAAAAAAAAAAAAAAAAAAGAAAGAAAGAAAAAGAAAAGAAAAGAATTCCATTAAATAGCATCAAATATGAGAAATTACCTAACAGGTACCATGTATGTTATTAAGGTGATGGAAAACCTAAAGCCCTGACTTGCATGTAACAAAATTACACTTGTACCCCATCAATTTATACAAATAAAATCTAAAGTATCATTACAAAAAAAAAAAAAAAGGAGCAGAGTTGTAGATGAGACTTTTCCTGCTCTTTTTTCTATACAGGAGAATTTGCTACTGCCAACAGGACTCTGGGAAGGGAACACTTTTGCGGGAAGAGCTTTCCAAATTGCTCAGTTCTTCATGCTGCTCCCTACCCAGTGATCTTGTGGCTTTTCATATGGATCTGAACCACAGCGTCTACCATACTCAACTGCAATTATGTGTGCACCTGTCTAGCTCCCCACCAGACTGGGAGCCCCACTGGCATCCACGTCTTGTTCATCTTTGCCCATAAAACTTAACATAGTGCCTGCAATTTAGTAGGTACTCAAAGGTATTCAGAGAATCAATAAATGAATTTTTAGGTCTCACTTTGTATAAGCCAGGCCTTAGCTCATTCTGGCATTATAAGGTAGAGAATAAATCAGAAGTAAAAGTAGAAATTGTATGCTGACAGCAAGTACTGGTCAGGAAGAGAGAGTGCAAATGTGGAAGTACGAGGAATTTTTTTTTTAAGCTTAAAATTAAGTCAAAGCATTCAAGTATGGGACAGCCCTCCACACAAGCGGATCTGAAAGTTACATCAGTCCCATCACAAGCAAATAGGAATTTCAGTTCACATTACTAGCTCTTAGATTTTATGACTTGCCTCTCCACCTAAATGAGGACAACAGCTTTCTAGGAACATAAAAGGATATATTAATGAGACATAGGTGAGGCCAGTCACAGTTACTCATGCCTGTAATCCCAGCCCTTTGGGAGGCCAAGGTGGGTGGATCACCTGAGGTCAGGAGTTCGAGACCAGCCTGGCCAACATGGCAAAACCCCATCTCTACTAAAAATACAAAAATTAGTCAAGTGTGGTGGCACGTGCCTGCAATCCCAGGTACTTGGGAGGCTGAGGCAGGAGAATCACTTGAACCTGGGAGGCGAAGGTTGCAGTGTGAGCCGAGATTGTGCCACTGCACTCCAGCTTGGGCAACAAAGCAACACTCAGTCTGAAAAAAATAAAAAGGAAAACGGGTGAAGCAAATTGATGAGAAAACCACTACATCTTACGAACTTTCTCCTGCCTCATTTACTCTGACAAGTATGGCAATTTTAATTACTTATGATGGTAGACTAGTAAGTGGCACTATCACCTCATTTAAAAAAATGAGGAAGTATTAGCAACACTTTGGCATTCAGCTATTCTTTGAAAAAAAATTTGATGATTCAAGAAAGAATTAGTGAGTTGTAAGAATGGAAATGAAATATTAAGGAAATACTAAAGAATTCAACTTTTAACTGACTTTTGCTATGAAAGATCTTTTAGTTGGAGTTAATTTCTTGATTATTCCAAGCTGATCACATTTTCATTAGTGTTTATTATATAGAAACATCTTACCAGTCAGTCATGGTGAAACACTAAGATTCATTCTAATTCAGAGCTTGTGTGAAGTCTATGAAATTATAACTGGCAAATAAATCAACAGGGCAAGTGTCCTAAGCTTTTCTGAGAAATTTTATACCAATCAAATGTATAAGTGAACAATAAATAAAATTTTGTTAAAAGCAGAGCAAATTCCCAATTTGTGGTTTGAGCTTACAAAATTTAATTACCTATGTTTGCTTTGTTTCCAAAATTTCCCGTTAAAAAAATTCAAATTCGGAGGGAAAACTGGAATAGCCTTTGCAAAGACCAATTTAGTAGTATGTACCAAAATTTTATTTATCCATTGACACAGCAACTCAAATTTTTAGATATCAGATAAATAATAGCGCATATAAGCAGAGACAGATAAATATGTTCATAGTAACATAACAAAAAACAGAAGTAGCCTTAAAAAACTATTGACAGGGGAATGGTTAAATAATTTTAGTTAGAGCCATACTACAGAATCAACACAGCTTTAAAAATAATGAAGTTGGCCGGGCGCGGTGGCTCACGCCTGTAATCCCAGCACTTTGGGAGGCCGAGGCAGGCGGATCACGAGGTCAAGAGATGGAGACCATCCTGGCCAACATGGTGAAACCCTGTCTCTACTAAAATACAAAAATTAGCTGAGCATGGTGGCACGCGCCTGTAGTCCCAGCTACTTGGGAGGCTGAGGCAGGAGAATTGCTTGAACCCAGGAGGTGGAGGTTGCAGTGAGCCGAGATCACGCCACTGCATTCCAGCCTGGCGCCTGGCGACAGAGCAAGACTCTGTCTCAAAAAAAAATAAATAATAATAATAATGAAGTCAACAGATATATTCTAACATTTAAAAAAAGTCTTTAAAATCCACTTAAATGGAAAAAGCAATATATATCTATGGTATGATTTAGTTAAAAAAAATAGACAAAATTACAGGCTGAATTCAATTGTACATAAAAATTCTGGAAGCACAGCCCTTAATTTGACTGGGAAAGGGCTTGCCATGGTAAAGACTGATTTTCATTTTTACCTGGTATACTTCATTTTTATTTTTGAGACAGGGTCTCACTCCAACCCAGGCTGGAGTGCAGTGGCGTGATCACAGCTCACTGCAGCCTTGACCTCCCAGGCTCAAGCAGTCCTCCTACCTCAGCCTCCAGAGTAGTTGGGACCACAGGTACACTATCACGCCTGGCTAATTTTTTATTTTTTTAGAGAGTGGGGTCTCACCATGTTGCCCAGGCTGGTTTTGAACTCCTGGACTCAAACATTCCTCCTGCCTCAGCCTCCTAAGTACCTGAGACTGCAGGTATGCACCACCACATCCAGCTGATTTTTATTTTTTGTGGAGACATAGGTCTTGCCATGTTACCCAGGCTGATCTCAAACTCCTGGGTTCAAGCAATCCTACCACCTCAGCTCGCCAAAGAGATTATAGACATAAGCCACTGTCCCTGGCCCTAGTAGACTTCTTTAATGTTTAAATTTTTACATAGTGATACATTCATTTGTTCTTTGTATAATTTTTAAAAATCAAAAAATTAACAAAAAGAACAAAGACATTTCTTTGAAGTCAAGCATAAAAAGGCCTCATAAACCTTGTATAATATGTAAAAGTTCACAGATTCACTTCAAAACCATCACATCATCCCCCATGGTACTTAGAAAAACTGCCCTTGGAATCCTACCTGCTTATAAGAGGATGATATTTCAAATTTTATGTGGAAAATTATGTGGCACGCTGAAATGCCAGAGACTTCATCTACCCCCCACCCCCAAAAAAAGCCGGCAGATTATATTTTATTTGAACATCAACAGGAGAATATGTTCTGCTAACATCCAGCTAATGAATTATTTGGCTATAAACGGGAGATTAGCACACATTGTCTGAGAGCCCCTGATAGGACAATGCCTTATAATTCAGCTGAAAAACTGGCTGGATTTGCAATATCAAACTGACATCAAAATAATCAAGCTGAAGTCCATCAGATCAAGCAGCTTGAAATCATAATAATTATTAATTTGTTAATCTTAGTGCTTTCAAATACATACTTCATATTCTTGACTACATTTAAAAGCATTAAATGTTGGCGATGTTAAAGCTCTTAAAATAGTATTTTGGAAGGTAGAAAAGTAATAAAACATAATATGTCCTTAATAAAATAGGAAACCAAATTATAAAGAATGTTTAAAAATTGTTTCAACTCAGCTGAAATCAGGTACATAATTCAAGCCCTCAGCAAACCCTCCAAATGGATTTAGCTTCCACAGGGACTCTCCCAAAGTTGGGTCCTTTGTAGCTGAGAGCCTTAAGTTAAACATAAGGAGGGCGCAGTCGTTCACGCCTGTAATCCCAGCACTTTGGGAGGCTGAGGCGGGCAGATAACCTAACGACAGGAGTTTGAGACCAGACTGGGCAACATGTTGACACCCTGTCTATACTAAAAATACAAAAATTAACCAGGCATGGTGACACATGCCTGTAGTCGCAGCCACTTGGGATCGGCCTGAACCCAGCAGGTGGATGTTGCAGTGAGCTGAGATGGCACCACTGCACTCCATCCTGGGCAACACGGCGAGACTCCATCTCAAAAAAAAAGAAAGAAAGAAACATATAATCTGGCAGGGAACAATGGCTCACACCTATAATCCCAGTACTTTGGGAGGCCGAGGTGGGAGGATCACTTGAGGCCAGGAGTTTGAGACCGCCCCGGGCAATATAGCAAGACTCCATCTCTACAAAAAAAAAAATGTAAAAATTATTTGGACATGGTGGTACACGCCTGCAGTCCCAACTACTTGGAGGCTGAAGCAGGGGGGACCACTTGAGCCCAGGAATTCAAGGTTACAGTGAGCTATGATCATACCATTGCACTCTAGCAAGATGCTGTCTCTTAAAAAAAAAGAAAGAAAAAAAGCAAGTTCCTACCATGCTGTCTAATGGTCTTTATAGTACTTCCTAGAGGAGGACAGGGTAGACAAGCTGTCTCAATTTGCCTGGCACCTGTCCAGTTTTACCACTGAAAAAAATCTCATATTGGGGGAACTCCCTGAATCCTAGGCAACTCAGGACAGTTAGTCATTTCCTGGACACATTCCTATCAAAGAAGAAAAATAAATGTTCAGGCCCTTTAATCGCCTCAGCATGAGCACAAGAAGCATGCAATTATGCTCGGTCTGGTCTTATTCCATGTCATCAAAGTGACTCTAGTCTCCTGATTGGAAAATAGAGGAATCTCAGAAACATGCTGTGCAAAAAACGCGAGACAAAACGAGTACATAGTGTGCAATTCAATTTCTATGACATCTCTAAACTGGCCAAACTAACCTGCAGTGATAGAAATCAGATCGGTGTTTTTTTTGGGGAGGAGAGTTGGGGGTAAACTTACAGAGAGGAATCAGGGAACTTTCTGGAGTGAGGGAAATGTTCTATATCTTAATTGGGGTGGTGATTACATGATACACTTGTCAGAACTCACCAACTGCACACTTAAAATGTATGCATTTTATGTAAACTTAACCTTTAAAGTGTTGATTTTAAAAAGAGATGTGAGATCCTTCATCACAAAAAAAGATTCAGGACAGATTAAGCAGTATCTTTTAGGGATGTTGGTGGGATTTCTGAGTTAGATACAGGCTGGAGGCATATCAAAGATCTGTGGTCATTTTCTTTTTGCTTTTTCTTTCTTTGTCTCAAAAAAAAAAAAAGAAGAAGAAGAGTTTCACTTTTGTTGCCCAGGCTGGAGTGTAGTAGCATGATCTCTGCTCGCTGCAACCTCTGACTCCCAGGTTCAAGTGATTCTCCTGCCTCAGCCTCCTGAGCTGGGATTACAGGCATGTACCACCACACTCGTATAGTTTTTGCATTTTTAGTAGAGACAGGGTTCCGCCACGTTGGCCAGGCTGGTCTCGAACCCCTGACCTCAGATGATTCACCCACCTTGGCCTCCTAAAGTGCTATGATTACAGGTATGAGCCACTGCGAGCGGCCTGATCTGTGGTCATTTTCAACTCTCATTTATAGGATTCTAAAAGGGCACCACATTACTCTACTCCCTTATATAAAATAAATCTAAAATTCACTCAAATTTGTGCAGTCCTCCATCACAGGAAAATGTACAGATTCCTTCTCTGGAAATATCTAAAGAAAAGCACAGCGAATGTTCCCCTATTTCGTGTTTTGTTGTTGCTTTAGCTATGAACTCATCGAAGACCAGAAGACAAGACGCACAGTAGAAACGGAGATGGCACAGATGTCAGTGCCTTTGAATAACGCAATAGAGCAGCCCAATATCAATGGCTTCTAGCGCAGATAATCCCAGCTGTGGGAAACTAATCTAATAAAGATGTGTGAAGTGGCTTTGGGTCAGGAGGTGGACTCCATTCTGATCTGGAAGTCTTATTTACTTATTTCAAGGAAGTGCCTGAGAGTTGACTAGATCCTAGGGAATAGACATGCAGGATGGAAAGATGCAAGTACCAGGGAGGGGACCAGAGGACTCAAACAGATGTCCTTAGATGCATCCGGCGACCCTTCTAAGGGACGCAGTCCTTGAATCTTTGATTCAAGTGTTGTTAGCTTGCCCTGATCCAAGGAAATGATCACTTTTCAGCTCCCTATCTCTTCTGTGATTCTAATGCTACCCACAGGATTGGTATGCTCTGCAAATATCTGGCATCTGGGCCGGAGTTGCTGGGCAGCCTGGAGTGCAGCACTCACAGGAGAGGACGGGCAGCCTACTGGTGGTGACTAGGAGAGGAAAGCAGCCCAACCCTTACGCAGCCCATAGAGAAGTTTGCACCGAACATGTCTCAAGTCAAAAGCCAGAAGTCTCCCACTCGACACACGTTTGGCAAGGGATGAGACTCATGAGCCTTTGAGTGTGTGCATGCGTGTACATCTCCACGTGCCAAATTTCTGCTGATTCCTATTAGCAGTAACACGGCCCTTTGCATTACACCGACAGAGCCAAACATCTTCCCAGAATTATTTCCCGCTTGGGAAATGGAGAGTTATTGGGTTGACTCTTCCATCTGATGGTATGCAATGAAGTCAAGTTCAGAGCTGACTTCCTGGCCCAGTAAAACAGCAGAGCCAATTCTCTCCTCTGCAACCTGAAAGCACAGCTGGCACACAGGGGCCCCGACACAGTGCCGTCTGCCCCGGCCAGACCCTCCAGGCAGGCTGCCTGTTCCTGATCACCACCCCTAACAGCCACTCACTTGGGTTTCCTACCATACCATCAAGTCCCCTCTGTCTAATAAGGAGCTAGAGAAAGCCACTGGGTGTTAGGGTCTGGGCCATTCAGATGCCAAACCTTGAAAATAAATCCTCCCGCAGTAACTTGGAGCTAGTGCGCAAGAAAAATAATGGCACCACAGAGATACTGTTGAGCTTGCATGAAAGGAATGAGAGGATTAGAATTGGTGAATGACGTTATGAGAAAAATAGCAAATTCACTGATCCAAGGTACATACGAAAATTAAGATCGAATAACACAAAATCAGGATGGAGGGGTGAGACAGGGCAACGCTGAAGTCGTTTTAATCTACAGCACAGCTGGAACGAGCCCAAAATGAACCAGGGAGTTTGAGTTTTATTTTCCATTAATCTGTTCCCTAGCAGACATGCTGAAAAAGATGTGCTGGTTTCAACTTTATTGAATGGCTCTATCTCAAAAGGAAAAATACTGGCACCATTAGTTCCTAAGAAAATAGATTCTGAATTTTTTTAAAATCTTCATTTGGATTTAAAACAATATGGGCTGGGCGTGGTGGCTCACGCCTGTAATCCCAGCACTTTAGGAGGCTGAAGCGGGCAATCACCTGAGGTCAGGAGTTCGAGACCAGCCTGGCCAACATGGTGAAACCCCGTCTCTACCAAAAATACAAAAATTAGCCGGGTATAAGTGACATGTGCCTGTAATCCTAGCTCCTCGGAGGCTGAGGCACGAGAATTACTTGAACCCAGGAGGTGGAGGTTGCAGTGAGATGAGATTGTACCATTGCACTCCAACCTGGGCAAAAAGAGTGAAACTCCATCTCAAAAAAAAATTTTTTTTAAATAACGATAATATGCCAAACCTAGAGGGAGTCATCTACGACAGTCTTAGGACCAGCTCCAAATCAAGCAACTGGGAATTTCACTGGGCAGCACCAGAGAGCTCTGACACACAAAAGCTCTTCACTGTATTTGCCCAGGCGGTCACCATTCACAGCTCAGAACAGGCGTTTGACGTTTCCTGAGTTTTCATTCATTCACAGGTTGCACATTTGAGAGTAACATCTCTTCATTCACATCACACAGGCAACGCAAACCACTTGACAGAGTTAACATATGAGCACTGATTAAATAACAATGCTTTGTATTTACTGAACGCACATTTTCATCTTCTGTAAAGAACTGGGAAGGAAAATCCTCAATGTTAGTAAAACTCACAGGCTTTGAAATCAACATGATCAAGTTAGTCGTTTTAATAAGGCCTCAATGTCTTCAAAGACATTAAATACAGCGTGAAGAAATTAATAGTAAGTCAAAGCAAAAGCAGAAAAAGGCCTCAAAGACTAAGACTCAGCAATGACAACACAGCTAGAATTGGAATTGGATCCATTCAATTCATTCTTCAACTACTGCGCCACCAAGGAGGCAAGATCTAAAATGACTGAGATCCTCCTTCCCCAGGCATCAGCCTAGCTGCAGGCACAGCTGGGGAAATGCTTAGGCCTGGGCTGTGATATTTGCTCTGGGTCTGAGTAGATCCACTGGTAAGAAGCCTGTCCAGCTAACTACTAGGAAGTACTCTTTATTCAAGTGAAAAGCTCTTGTATCACTCACTGCGTCTCTGCTTTCCCATGGTTTACTGTTGTTGTTGTTGTTGTTTGAGGCAGAGTCTCACTCTATCGCCCAGGCTGGAGTGCAGTGACACAATCTTGACTCACTACAACCTCTGCCTCCTGGGTTCAAAGGATTCTCCTGCCTCAGCCTCCCGCGTAGCTGGAATTACTGGCGTGCGCCACCACAGCTGGCTAATTTTTGTATTTTTAGTAGAGATGGGTTCCACCATCTTGGCTAGGCTGGTCTCAAACTCCTGGCCTCAACTGATCTGCCCACCTTGGCCTCCCAAACTGCTGGGATTACAGGTATAAACCTTCGCGCCTGCTTTGCCATCTTAAGAGATCCTGGGCACCAAGGCATTACATTATGGGTCCATGCATAAGAAAATGAAAAAGCACACACACACACACACACACACACACACAATTTCACTTTCTAGGTAAATAAGACCATGATAATTTTGTTCATTTCATTTTTTTATTTGCTTCTTTTTCTTGCTACCTGTTCCTTTCACAAATATTTATTTTCAAAAACAAAAACAACTGCTAGTACTTTGCTAAAGACTAAATGTTGGTGTCCCCGGAAAATTCACAAGCTGTAGCCCTGATGTCTTTGTACTGAGAGAGAAAGTCTTTGGAAGGAAATTAGGTTTCAGTGAGTTCATGACACTGGAGCCCTTATGACAGGATTAGTGCTCTTATAAGAAGAGGGAGAGACTAGAGCTCTCACCGGTGCTCACTTGCTCACTCGCTCTCTTTCTCTCTCTCTCTCTGATTCTCCCTCTCTCTTGCTCTCTCTCTTAGTATAAATAGTACCACTGACTTCCAATCAATTAGCTTCGATAAACTAACTACACTCCACCATGTAAGGACACGGCAAGAAGGTGGCTGTCTGCAAACAAAGAAGCCAGCCCTACCAGACATCAGATTTGCAGACACCTTGGTTGGACCATCCCAGCCTCCAAAACTGAGAAATGAATGTGTCTTGAAGCCACCCATCTGCAGTAACTTGTTACAGCAGCCCAGACTGACAAAAAGACACACTCATATCTTGGAAAACGATTCAGCATCTCTCTTCTCCTCCTCTGCCATCTCTGTCGTTCTCTAGTCACTCTGGCAAATGTCTTCATTGCACCAGTGGGAACTTAAGTGAGCAGTATGACAAGGATGCTGGGTGAAGGTATCAGTGCCTTCTGCCGTAATAGCCCATCAAAATAACACATATAATGGATTATTCCAATACATACAATGAAGATACATATACCATAAGTGCATTTTACCCTCCAAAATGTGCTAACTAGAATAATTCGATATAAAGATGAACCCAATTTCGACTTAGTATTTAATAAGTATCTCTCCTTTGCTGGGACTCAGAAAATCACACCCAAATGTTTGGCACTCCGGTATGTCGAACACTGAACTAAAATAAGAAGGTCTTAGAAGCTGCCTCAGAACCAAAGACTCTAATCGTCTCTGTCCCCACTTCACCTCCACCCCCAGGGCAGCGAGGGGCTTCTTATCTGACTAAGGAAACTTATTTCCAAAAGAAATACAATTGTCTTAAGATCCCCTTCCTAGGAATCTCCTCGAATAACCAGGAAAGATTAACCACCAAGAAGAGATGAAAAGTCCATTACCAAGCCCTGATAGGTTTTGTAACCTATTTTTCTGAGGACAACTCCAAGAGATTGTCTGGGAGCCTTTATCTGCATAATAAAACAAATTTTGATCTCCGTGCACTTCTGCCCCTCACTTTTCCACCACCTCCCCCAGAGCTCAAAGGAAGTCTGTCCCAGGCTATTGTTCTTTCAGCTCATTCATTCCCCTTAAAAGTCATTTACTACCCTGCTAAAAAACTTACCTACAGCCCCCTCACTCCTCTCTCCCCTATGAAGAGGGTATTTCAGCCTCAACTATCTGGCCTTTCTTTGAGTCTCATATCTATGAGACTTCCTTGTCTATATACATGTTAATACATTTACCACGGCTTTTCCCCCCTATTAAATCTGTCTGTTGTCCAGCATTCAACAAACCCTCAGTGAGCAGAGAGAATATTTTCCCGTCTCCCCTACACCTTCAAATAGCATAAAGTTCTGTAGTTATTGGCCCAAACCTAACAATCTAATCTCCGTAAATTTTGTGACAATCTTCCCTCTTTTATTTCCAAACAACATATTGCCTTATTTCCTTCTCTGTTTATGGAAAAAATCCCAAGAGTTGACTTGGACACCTAAACCCACAGGCAGGGTAAGGAGAGCCCTGAGCTCGGTGCCTGACTCATTATGTTAATCATTCTTCAGTCTCCAAGCTAAATGCAAGTTCATCTCTTCCCCCATCACCAAACCCCACTAAATGAACCATAAAGAAAAAAAAAAGGCCAGGTACGGTGGCTCACACCTTGTAATTCCAGCAATTTGGGAAGCCAAGGTAGTTGGGTCACCTGAGGCCAGGAGTTCAAGACCAGCATGGCCAACATGGTGAAACTCCATCTTTTTTTTTTTTCAAGAACGGTTTGGGAACGTCTAGGTAAAGTGAAACCCCATCTCTACAAAAAATACAAAAATTAGCCAGGCATGGTGGCATGCACCTATAGGCCCAATTACTCAGGAGGCTGAGGCAGGGGAATCGCTGGAACCCAGGAGGTGGAGGTTGCAGTGAGCGGAGATCATGCTGAGATCACTCCAGCCTGAGCAACACAGCAAGACTCTGTTTAAAAAAAAAAAAAAAAAAGATATACACCTACAACGACAAATAATTATAGAGAAAAAGCTGAATCAGACGATGAAGGATTTAAAATCCTTTTTGAAAGATGTGGAGCTGGTGGACCCAGCGGAGGAGTTGCTTTGGAGGAGAAGGGAGCCAAGATAACTCAGGGGACACGTGAAAAGTGCAGGACCAGACAGTGACAGGGACTATGACAGAAGGGAAGAGGTGAAAATATGGGGATTTAATGAAAAATCTAATCACAGAGCATTCAAGTACCAGGTCCCCACCCCCCTACACACAGCCCGTGATCAATACCCTCCCAGCCAGGAGACAGATTTATTCTTCCCATAGTTTTGAGATAAATCTTCAGACTTGGCCGGGCGCGGTTGCTCACACCTGTAATCCCAGCCCTTTGGGAGGCCAAGGCGGGCGGATCATGAGGTCAGGAGATCGAGACCATCCTGGCCATGGTGAAACCCCATCTCTACTAAAATACAAAAAAAATTGGCCTGGCATGGTGGCATGTGCCTGTAGTCCCAGCTACTCAGGAGGCTTGAGGCAGGGGAATCGCTTGAATCCAGGAGACGGAGGTTACAGTGAGCCGAGATCATGCCACTGCACCCCAGCCTGGCGAAAGAGCAAGACTCCATCTCAAAACAAACAAACAAACAAACAAACAGAAAAGCTACTCAGGAGGCTGAGGCAGAAGAATCGCTTGAACCCAGGAGGCAGAGGTTGCAGTGAACCAAGAACCCACCACTGTACTCCAGCCTGGGCGACAGAGCAAGACTCAGTCACCAAAAAAAAAAAAAAAAAAAAAAAAAAAAAAAAAAAAAAAAAAA
>CAUYLG010015596.1:0-136457 GCA_963573385.1 Cacajao melanocephalus | reverse complement strand
ACCCATTTTTAGACTGCATTCTAGCCTGGGCAATAGAACAAGAATCTCGTTCTCTCTCCCTCTTTCTCTTCCTCTTTCTTTTTCTCTTACATTCTTTTTTTTCTTTCTTTCACTCTCACTTTCTTTCTTCTCTTTTTCTTTTCTTTCAAAAAAAAAAAAAGAGATGTGGCATGTAGTTCTGAAGACCTGAACACTGCATTCCAGGCTGGTCCTTTTGTGCTAGGTTTTCTATCAGAAGGCCATCTAGAATACAGGAGTCTGCAAAGGAATACTGGCTACTGTCCAGGGCAAACCCATCTACTACAAAGGACTAATGTATGGAGTACATTTGGGAACATTTTACCATATCCCCTGAAACAAACAAACAAACAAAAACAACAAAAAACCCACCATGTGACACTTGGCTTGCGTACATCATTCTGAAAGTTGCATCCAGCTGTTTTAAGCCTCAATTTTTAAGCATTAATGCTTTTATACTCTGACTATAAACAAATTAGTTGAACAAAATTTATTAATCTAAGGTAATGTATGATCCTCTTTGGTATTCTCCACATTAGGTGTACATAAACACATACCTGTTTCCCCCAGCAAGGGGGTTAGTAGCATTCAGCAGATTCTCAAAAGGGTCAGTAGAAGATGCTGACATAGAGCAATCGTTCTTTTTGTACATGGATATTTTTGAGAGAAGCAATTTAAGGTAAGTATGCATTACCCAAAAACATATACACCAATGCAATGTCGTGAGTTAAAATTAGGATACCTCTTTCTAAAAGGGATC
Organism: Cacajao melanocephalus; assembly: GCA_963573385.1. Lineage (NCBI taxonomy): Eukaryota > Metazoa > Chordata > Mammalia > Primates > Pitheciidae > Cacajao > Cacajao melanocephalus. The sequence goes on along the minus strand of CAUYLG010015596.1, from coordinate 135,679 downwards.
TCCTCTCCTTTTGTCAAATCCAAGTAGTCTCTGGGCCCAATGCAGAAGCTAATTGGTTAATATTACTGGATTCAGTGACAGTAATAAAATGAAGTATACTTGGAAAATACTTTTCATTTTCTTTTACATTTGTGTGTTCTCTCTCAGTAAGCTAACCTGCACCATCAGCAAACTGGAGGGCTAAATAAGTTTATGTAAAAAATCACAAAAATTTTACCCTTGATGAAAATATGAAAAATAGAATAGAACCCAGATTAAACTTTACTCCCAAAGTAACATATGTCAGCTCAAAGCAATGAAAATACTGTGGTCAGTTAAAAGAAGCTGAAATTTTGTATAATTATGAAAATGACAAAACAGCATTTCAGCTTTGAAGTTTGAGTTTTCACAACACCACTATATTTTTAGTCTGAAATTTTAATATTTTGCGACAATTACACTCATATCTGTGATGATATTTAATTTCTGGCTTCCAGGCAGCTGGCTTATCCCTTGTCATTAAATGGAAGGCAATTACAATGTCATCTTTAGCTCAGTTCTAGCTGAGGAATTCAAATGAAAAGTCAGAAACAAGTTACTTCCCAGCAAATAAATCACCAAGCGATCTAGCAAGTTTAGTCAGTCAGCTCAGCATTTGCAGGGTCAGAGGCGTGTGGGAAGTTTGGGGGTGTTAGCACACACATGAGGGTACATACACGCACAACAGAAACAAAATAACACTACAATAATTAAACTGTATGTTAATCAAAACACTACAAACAGAGTACTTCTTTTGCCTTCTCCATGTCTCTTTTCATTTTACTCATGCTTTCCTTACCACTATTGACTATTACCTTTCTTCAGAGATTTAGCCATTTACTTCCCCATGAGCCCTGTCTTCTCTTTCGACCCCAATCCCTGTATTTCCATGGCTTTCCAGTTAATGAAGTATCTCAGGAAACTGAGAAACCTAGAAGTATATCTTAGGGGAAGGTCTAAAAAACTGTAATTAAAATTCTCAAAATACTGAGAAAACTCAACATATTCACATTTTTAAATACAGAATAATTTTAAAGAAGTTTTTATGAAATCTCACATTTCATTAAATAACTAATAACAAATCTAAGTAGTTTTGCACATTCTTTCATTTAAATCTCATAATCATCTTAACATCTCATGATACTGAGGGAGATACTAAGCACCAGAGGCTGAAACTATGCCCAATGTTACACAACAAAATAATAAATCATACAAGCAATCCACCCAAAATTGTTTTTCTTTTTTATTTATTGATATACCATAGTTGTATGCATTTTTGGGGGTACATGTGATATTCTGACACATGTATATGATGCACAATGATCAAATCAGCGTAACTGGAATATCCATCACCTCAAACATTTATATTTTCTTTGTGCTGGGCACATTACAATTCTTCTCTTCTAGGTATTTTGAAATACACAATAATTATTAACTATCATTTCCTACTATACTACTGAATGGTAGAACTGATTCCTTCCAACTTTATTTTTGTACACACCACCCAAAATATGAACCTCAAAGAAAAAAAAAAAACCTTCAAAATATTAAGAAAACAGAAACCAACTTAAATTTTAACGGTAAATATTTAGCAATATTAAAGAACGGAAACATATATAACTGATTGGTGTAGTATCCCTCTCACATGACAGATGACAAGAAGCTTATAGCAAAATCTAAGGCCCAACCGTGTATGAGCCTTAGGGTCTGATTATTTCTTATATCCTATCTTGACTACTTCCTGAAATTGATAATTTTACTGTCCCTGGGCTTATTATAAACCTTCTCTTCAAGTCCTGTGATGTCCAGAAGTCTTTGAATGAGTAAAACTGAGGAATCCAGTGAAGAAAAGAACAGAAAGATATTTCTAGCTTCTCAGTTAATAGTCCTCATGATGTCACTTTTATAACTGAGCCTCACCACAAAGGATTATATAATAGATTCAGGTAATACAGCAAACAACTGTATTTTTAAAACTTAGATCTTTGCTTTTTGATACTATAACATTTGAACATTAAAAAAATTACTACAGTCCGGGCACAGTGGCTCACGCCTATAATCCCAGCCCTTTGGGATGCCGAGGCGGGCAGATCACGAGGTCAGGAGATCGAGACCATCCTGACCAACATGGTGAAACCCCGTCTCTACTGAAAATACAAAAATTAGCCAGGTGTGGTGCTGTGCACCTGTAGTCCCAGCTACTTGGGAGTCTGAGGCAGGAGAATCACTTGAACCCAGGAATCAGAGGTTGCAGTGAGCCGAGATTGTGCCACTGCACTCCAGCCTGCTGACAGAGCGAGACTCTGTCTCAAAAAAAAAAAAAAATTACTCTATACTTGCAAAAGCAATATAGTTTATGCAAAAACACTGTCGATATGTGAAAATGCCTGATCAAAAGTTGTCAAGACCAAACATTTCTTGCCATGCTAACTATGAAAAGCAAGTATTTCTTGGATTCAGACCATGAACAAGTAATGACATTTCTGCAAGGAAGACTCAAGGAAATCTTTGTGTCAAACAGCACTTAAGGCATACATACAGAAATCAAACATTTATGATAATATGTGAAGTAGAAACAATTTTTAAAAAGATTTTCACAGAACACTTAGAGAAAAAGAAAAACTCAGATTGCTACCTTTTCCTAATCTGAGTTTTTAAGTTACAGATTTTTAAAAAAACTGTAAACCAAAACAGCATTTATATATTACTGCTTTATATAATTTATATATTTATAAATTATTTTCAAAATAAACAATCTGTTTTACTTAAAACCAACTGTAGCAATCACTGCATCTAGTAAATACTAGCACTTTATAAGGAATTTGCTATTTCTTATAAAGAGGCAAAGACAAAAAAGAAATCAGTGTTTTTGAGAATTAAAGTATTTTTCCATAAGCACAAAACAATAGTCAATTTAAAGGTTTGACACAAAGACAATAAAAATTATATTGTCAAACAGACAAATCCAAAAAATTGAAATATGCTAGCAATGTTATTATAATTGACCAGATTATAAACCTCAATTACCTTCAGTATATAAAACATTTTTAGGTGCTAAGCCCAGGAATAATGTCTGGAATTCTGCCAATAATATTCCTTCTAAACACAATGGCAAAGCCTCTGTGTGACACAGCAGTACATTCAACTTTCTTACAATTTCATGTTCCCCCATCTTTTGCAGAATATGAATGAGAAATAACCTTTCTCTTAGAGATTCTATTAAGTTTTATGAAATAAATGAACACAAAATGGGTAGCAAACCAATTGAAGCGAAACTTTGGTTTCTATGGTTCTATAACTAGAAAATAAAATTAGTAATTGATGAGAGTGACAGCTCAAGAAATAAAAATTGCTAGACTGACCTTCATGTGGTTAGAGTCATATTTAACAAACTTGAGTCCTCTCTGCCTATGTCTGCCTCTCACTCTAAACTCCCTCTCATACCCCTAACCCCTTCTGCACACAACTGCCCTTCTTGAAGTGAATGCTTTATATTATAAATCCAAATAATGTAACTTTATTTTGCTGTAATTTTTATAACTTCTATCAAAGACAAGTTTTTGGCTATACCTTACAAACCTGAAAATCTAAGAAATGCCAGTCTTTTAAAGTTCAGCAACGTGTAGGTCTACGTAAAACACTTTTTTAATCTTTAAAGACTATTTTGTAAATTTTCACCTATTATTAGAAATCTTTTTAATACAAATATTATATAGATAGGGCACAAAAGCATAAGATATATTTTGAGTTCTTCTCAAAGAAAATAAATTTCTCTCCTACCTACCAGAAATGCTAACATTGATTGCTAAGACTTTCTAATGACAGGTACTTTTTGAAAAGAACAACAAAACTCATCCTATTCCAAACTGTATAGTTTGTAGAGATAACAAAGCCCTAATATTAACTCTGAGCTTATACTAACTTTACTCATAAATCACTGAGTAAATTAAAAGCCACTTAGATAGCAACGTAAAACAAAAAAGCGAAAGAAAAACTGGTTATTCGCTCAACACAAATTGTTCATAAAATGGGCAATACGCTAATTAGTCTGCTCTGCTTTAATTAAAACAATCAGTAGCTAAATCATATATGTAAACTTTAATTTCACAGTATTTGAGAAAGATATAGAAAGACCTTTTGTTTAAAACATTTTAAAACTTGCCTATAATCTGTTGGACAGACCAATTTTCCCATATCCTATAGAAACAAATGATAACCTATATTCTGTTCAATTACCACATACATTGTATTAGTGTAGTTTAATAAGATCTGACTATATTTGAAGTATTAACTAAGTCAGATAAGCAATTATTACATTTAGGAGGCCTACTTAAATTTTAAAACACTAGCTTAATCTTGCATGTTGCCTTCAAAATCCTTTATTCTTCAGTTTTCTATATGGATGTTTAATAGAACACTACACTGACTTTGCAGTTGAATTATGACTCTTTATCTGAACTGCACAGAACTAGTCAATCAATTAAATAATTAAGAGATTGCACAATTTGAGGCATTTTCAGAAATGCTTTATAAAAACATTTTAGCACACCAATTCCTTAAACCATGTCAAAAATTTCACTTAGCTAAATTCTGACAATCTTTGTCAAATTCAGAAACAATAAATTCAATTAAAAATATGTAGCTCATTTAAAACACATCTGTCTTAACAGCTTTAAGTTAAAAAATACCTCCTGGCCCCGCATACAGTTAATGCTTCTGGCTAATGCACATTCTCTTCCCTGTATTCTTATTATTTCTATCACATTTTTTCTCCATTAAAGTGAGCACATTGTACTTGGTTTCTTTTCTTCCTACTCATTGTTCAGTTCAGCATTTTAATAATCTTTTCAGTACTACTGTTCAAATAAAGCAGGATATATGAAGCTAAAGAAAATTCTCTAAGTTCAATGGTTTTCAAAGTGAGCTAATTTTCCTAGACCTATTTATTAAAAATCCATGCAAAGCAAGCACCGCAACCAACTGGTAAACAGCTACAGAAAATTGGAAGCTTAAAAATAAAGCCGTTAAAAGCACTTCACTACACACCTTCTCTGTGAAGCCCTTTGTTTCCACTGAAAACCATACTGGAATCCTTGTATAAAAGAAGTTGCCTTCTGGCTATCAATAGCTATACTGTCAGTAACTGAGGGATCCAGATGTCTGCAGCAGTTAAAACAAATGTTCAGCGTTGGGTGCTGATTTCGCTTCCCTCCGTGTAAGGTTTTTCACAAAGGCAGCAGAGTAAGAGCGCACATAGCAACAGCACTCACAGCTGATTGGACGGAGGGTGTGCTCAACCTCCACTGCTCGCTAGGTCCACTACGGCTTCCTGTCTACTTGGCAGCACTGTCATGTTTTCTTTGCTCCTCTTACGAACTCAGCTGTGTTTAGGCAACTTGAAAGGAAAGAATAGTAGACTGATAATGGCAAAGTATTCTAGCGTAAGCCCCTGAAATGCCTCTCTTTAGCTGCTTTTAAAACACAGAGGAATTCGTAAGACAAAAATTTATTTCAGTTAGTGATTCACCTAAAACCGAAGACAAAGAAGGGTTGTGGAGGGAATCAGTTACTTCACATTTGAATTAAATCAGGTTCTACCGAGTGAAACTCTCTGAAAAATGTGTAAATACAAAAATTTATAACAATCAGAATAAAGCGTCAACCTTCATATACCTAGAACTATAAAGTATTTTACAACTAACTTTAATTCCTAGAAAAGCACAACCTGTTACATATTTAAAATGGGATAGGTCCTGAAATGGTCTCTCCTCAAATGCATACAGTGCCTTTTAAGAGGGCTAAGGAAAACAGGTTACCAGACTGACTAGAAAAAGATTCAGAAAGGAAAAATTACCAGTTCCCTAGGAATCTCTGACAATACAAGATTGAACTAGATATTTACAATAAAATGTCTTTTGATACACAGAACAATGATATTTAGCTTAAATTCATTTACTTTTCCTCATCATAAAATTACCCAGAGATATAAAACTATAGACTTTTTTCAGGTTTCAAGTACTGGGCTTCAGTTTACCAGTTCATACTGTCTCTACGAACTTTAATAGCAAAAATCCCTCCCCAGCTTACAAAGTTGTTTGGGAGAGTCAATGAAGGTAGTGAGGGATGAAGAGATGTGATGACTTAGAAAATTTTCTCATTTTAGTAATATTTCCCCTGAATGTCCCATCAACTAGGAAGATGGTTTTCAAACTTTTAAAGCAATGGAACTCTTTATTTGCTTTCTTCCTATAAAATGCATTATCAGTGGTGGCTCTAGGATTTCTATGCAGGAAAGGTTTGTGGGAGTAGGCTGATGCTGCGGCAAAAGCAAGCTGTTTATTACTCAGAGCTTTATCTTGAGTGTCTTGGGGTTAGGGAGTGGAGGCTGATGGAAATGCTGGAGTTACTAAAGTGTCCCATGAGCACTATGAGACTATTTTTAAGTGAGAAGCCACAAATAGCACGCAATTTCCTATCAGCCCCAGAACCTACAAGATTCCTACCCCTGAAGAAGCTTCTAGGATTCCTGGAGTTCTACAGCACACAAGAAATACAACCTGGAAGAGTTTTATTACTTTAAAGAAATCTCATTACTTTAAAAAAAGAATCTGATCACTGGCTCCACATTTAGTCAGAGGGAGAACTGCTAAGCCCCCTGAGAAATAACAATTCGCGTTTGGAAACCCAATAAGCCTGAGGTAGGTATCTCAGAGAAAGAATGGCATGGTAGAGAGAGCAAGGATTTTAGAGGTAGGCCAACCTGTGTTCAAAACATGAATGTAACATTTACTACCAGTGAGACCATGTATAAGATTATTAAACCACTATGAGCTTCAGTTTCCTCATCTGTACAAATTCCTAATCCAAGACCAGTAACAAGACTCGTCAGTGTACCTTTTCCTTAATAATTAGCGCATAGAATGTAAATTGTTTACAAATGACTGCTTTAATGACAGTCTCCTACATCATACTATAAGTGCTTTAAAGGTAGGTACTATGTCTACTTAATTGTTTACCTAGCACCAGGCCTGATTTATATCTTACACAGTATTTGATTTGATTTCACAATTGTGGGAGGTGACTAGCATAAGCAGAACATCTTATTTGACCATCTTCATTGTTCTAATAAGGAAGTTAGATCTAAAATTTACAAGTCACAACTAGAAGTTAAAGAAATGAAATTTAAAAATTTTTTGGATTAATAAATTTATATTACAAAATTAACCTTTTCCTATCTCCTACAATATATAGTCCCAAGGTTGTTTTGGAATATTTCCTTTCAGTTATAATCCTTAAACTTTAAAATTAAAGGCCAGTGACAGCATATATATATAATATAAAACTATTTACTGATGTCATATAAAAAGAACTTATAGAAAAAACTAAATGTATTTAGTCACAACATGCAATTATAAATGGTAAAAGACACTCCAGGTAGATATGCCATCTTAAAAACTTAAATTCAAGTGAGACAGAATTTTATTTAGTGAAATGCTCCCCTCTGTGCTGCTAGTTTTCCAATAAATTTCAGAACAGCACTTCATGTATTTTCGAAAAAATCTTGCTTTTCCCCAATTTGCTCATCCTGGTACACAAAACTAAATAATGGGTATGCTATAAAATGATGGCACATTATCTACTTTGTAATCTCAAGCTTACAAACTAAGAATCTGAATAACATGAAATTCTACACAAGTGCTAGTCCCAGATTCTCAATTCTCAATCCCCAACCACGACAAGTCTCCTTTCCCCGCCGGAACCCACCTAGCATGGTTGTTAAGTATATTCTCTAAATGGACCAATTCAGGAAACGTATTATGCTCCTGAAAGGAAACAAATACAATAGGAGATCTTTTACAAAAGTTTTTAAAGCTATATATTCCAAATATAAAATAGAAAAATTTCAGACAACTATTTCAGATCATCTATGCTTTCTGTTAGCAGAAATAATTGAGATCTACTGATAGTAAGACACTTTAAGAGATAATCATGCCATATTTGAGACTTTCTAAACAAAAAAATATATTGTGGGTAGAAAAAAGAACCCTTCAAAGGTAATGATTAAATAGCTACTATACATATATGTATGTTAAATAATTATTACATATTATATATATATATTTTATATATATATATATATTAAATAGCCACCACCTACTGGCCCATGGGCCAGGCATGACGCTAATCCCTTTACATACTCTTCTTGGATCCTCGGGTAGTTGTTATGCTCACAGATGAGGAAACTGGCTTGTTACTTACCCAAGTAACCAGAACCAAGTGGGTAAAGTCAGGATTCAAACTTATGTCTTCCTGAATCTAATATGTGTGCTCTTAACCACTAGTATCCATTCCTTAACAATTTTTTCTTACATATGTTTCCATAAGGCAAATATGGCATTACACAAAAATAAAGTTTAAATACAGAAATCTCATGTAAGCATTTTCCATTTATTATTCATCCAATAACCACAACTACAGCCTTATTATACCTCAAAATTGCCATTAATATATGCTTATAACACAGAAAAATAGGATTGGACTGCTAAACAGCCCAGTTGTAGCTGTAGTGTGATCACAAAGACGAAATAAAAGGTTCAATCTGTAAAACTTCACTACTTCATGATCACAGATCACCTAATGCAGAGAAAGTGAAAGGAGGTCAAAAAGGACACTGAACTAGGGACCACAGATGTGGGTTCTGGCCTAAATCCTACCTCTGATCTTAAGCACTTCTTTGAAATTCTTCATTCTTTGTCTGCAATGTTGGTATGTTGTAAGGATCAAATAGGACAGGATAAAATTATTTTGAAAGCAGCAATGTGCTACACAAATGGGATACTTCTATCCCTAATAATCTTTGAAGGATAGAGGAAAATGTTCAGATGTGGCAGTTTAAATATGTTTTACAAAATCCAACCTCATTATTGGAAAGACCCCTTAAAGCAGCAAGACATAATGGAGGAAAGCCACAAATTCAAGCTCTTTCCACTTACAGGATGTGTTACCAAATTATTTAACCTGTTTGAATCTATTTCTTTTTTTGTAAAGTGGGAATAATCATTTCTCTAAGTGCTATACACCACCTAGGTCAGTACTTGGCTCTGAATTTTAAGTTTCCTCTTTCCCTTTGCAGACACTAGGTCTACACGATGTGACCATATGTCTGCATACACACATACACAAATAATGGCACTACATTAGCATACATTAGTCATATACTGTATTAATAACAATGGGAATGACACAAATCTCGACCAAAGAGAGATTTCCATGACGTTGATTTTTTAAAAAGTTTCTTAAATAATGTCACATCTAACAACACATTTAACAGCTGAATAATTTGTAATGAAGACTGAACAATAGTTAAAATTTAACATTATTAACAGTTGTGGATAGAGAAATTGATGATCTAATTAAATCAGTTTTTATTAACAAAATGTGATGTTAGTTTAGGGATAAATTAAGCTATACAGTATATTGACTTCTACTTACAGAAGATTCCTAGCAATCATATTTGCTGCAATGATGATCCACTGACTTGCATTCATAATAACAAGGTACAAACAAACCAAATGGCCAAAAAGCGATGCAAATATACTGTTTTAAGAGTTAAACACATTCTTAAAATTAAAATACTAAGAAATACCTAAGAGACTTAATTGGAGCTCTCATCTTTAAAAAAATTTTGGGTTATGATGACCTAGATTCGTTCCAGGAGCAGAGCCTTGTTTACAAAATCTACGATCTTGAAAGAAGAAAATGTTCTAGCCTGTTTTTTTGGCATCATTCATACTACATTGTTTAAAATGAGCTAGAACAGGGGTTATTTATAAGCTAAGCTACTGGACAAACACTTCATCTAATAATATCTTGTACACACATTAGTCAGATTTTAAAAGAATCAAGATCAGTATTAAGAATTTGGTTTTAATATCCTATATACTTTGTAAATGAATATCATCATTATTACGTAACACGTGTGCAAAGGTGCATATGGATTCTTTATCCATACTTCTTTTAAAGACATATTCTAGGATGTTATTAATCTCCTACTATTATAAAGAATGCTATGCTTGATTCAATCTTAAACTGAAAACCAATCATACATTTTTTATTATGATAAAACAACATTTCACTAAATGTTTTTCCATGAAGAAAATGGATCCTACATTTACTTGTCCCTTTGACAATTGCAATTTTGTGAAATATTTTGTAGATGAAGAAACTGAATCATAGAAATTAAGGTAGTTGGTGGGTTACTTTGTAAGAATCATCTACTCTAGGTTTAATTCCAAGTCCTGTATTATTTTCCCATAACTACCTATCACTGATACATGTCATATCTCTGCTAACAGAGACAAACAGTCATATAAATTACTGGTTCTGCAGTTTAAATTCTGGAGAATGTTAACAGAAATCTGCTAGAGTGAAACAGTTATATGTGTATTTAGTCAATCTTCTGTAGCTTTAGGAAGACTCAATCATTAAGTCTCCAAAGCTTTAATACTGTTTGGTTTGCATTTAACATTTTAAAAAAACTTGCTTATTTGAAACTATTTTACATTGGTTTGCTTCCAAGTGATATGACTAAACTCTAGCATGTCTAAACGGAATTAGTTTTCCTCTGAATAAGTGTCACCATTATTATCAGTGGCATCCTCCCAATTCCCTAAGCTAACAAATTTCGGAGAGAACATACCCGTTGACTGTGTGTTTCGTAAGTGCCTGGAACAACAACTTCACTCAGGTTATGTCATTCTAACGAAGTTATAAAATGGTGTAAAATACTATTATTATTCAGTTTTAATCAATAAAATGGAAACCCAGAAAAGTTAGTAACTTTAAGCTTACACAGAGAAGGTAACAAAATCAAATCTTGAACACTTTTAGTTCTAAGTGCTAAAACAATCTGTAGAATTAACGTGCTGTAAAATTAACCTAAGGGGTTGAGACTGTCATTTTCTTTTTAAATAAAGTAGGAAAAAGAAAACAAATCAGTCATCATTGCTTATAGCAAGACTGATAAATAACTTGTTTTTGGGTGGGGGTGGATAGGGATGTTGTCATGGGGCAGCAATGTGAAATGTCTAACTGTGGATTGCAGTCAAAAAAACTGTAAAGTCATTGCTCCGTTTGACAGTCTCTCAACTACTACCATCCCCTCCACTGTCTCCAAGTTTGTATTTGGTTTTTACCATATCATATTCAACAAGCATGGACTTTACTTTTGAAGCACATATTAACAACTGAAATTAAGTATAATTTTACTAAATAGAATTGGAGAAAACAGTCACTAGAGACATGCAGGCAAAATTCACATACATCACAGGCTGCCACCACTCAATTCTACAGGCCCTCTTTTACTAGAGGTGACACTACTTCTAAAGACACAGATGTTTAGAGATCCCTCAGGATTCACAATGTACAAATCCTGTAACTACTGAATATAGCTTTCTGTGTAGAGGAAGACAAAAGTTGTCTTTTCCCTTATATAAATGCCAGGCTCAACCTTTCTATCAGAGCTCTCCATTTTCAATGCAATCTCAGTTCATGAAGTACTTATCATTTGAATACCTCGATAGTTTTTACCATTTTATACCAGGAAGATTTTTAACTGCAGTGCCTAGAGAGGAAACATCAGTAAAACTTCATAAGCTGAGTGCTTCAATTAAAGCTTGCACTTACTGAGAATAAATTTTCATTTTCATTCACAAAAACAAAACAAGCTGTCAAATATACATACCCCCCTCCCATTCAAACTCAAAATATTTGAGAAAGGGATGGTGGAGGCCAGGCATGGTGGCTCATGCTTGTAATTTCAGCACTTTAGGAGGTTGAGACAGGAGGATCGCTTGAGGACAGGAATTTAAGACAAGCCTAGGCAACAGAGTGAGAGCTCGTCTACAGACACAGACACACACACACACACACACACACACGCTGTAGGAATTGAGGCAGGAGGATTGCTTGAGCCCAGGAATTCGAGGCTGCAGTGAGCCACGATCAAGCCACTCCACTCCAGTCTGGGCAAAAGAGAGAGAACTTGCTCAAAAAACCAAAAAAGAAAGGCAGAGTAGAGTGTACAATTTCTGTAAGTCTGTACAGGCCATCTGATACTCTCTTCTTCCTCTAGGCCAGCTCCCCTACCCCCAACAACCCCCATCTTTTCTAAAACATCATAGGGTAACCTCAGCTTCTGATTCACCTGTTGTCCCAGGAAGAAAGGACTTTCTTTTTTTAAAACTACAAGTTTCTGAGGGCAGAAGCCATGTTCTTGCTCATCACACTACTTCCAGCACATATGTGCCAGGCACACTGAAATGTGAATACTTGTTTCAGTGAAGGAGAGGGAGAATGGTCCAAATGTCTAAGGTTTTACTATTTCTAATAGTAAATTCTGAAAGAGTTATATTTAACCAATATGACTATATAATCACAACTATTTACTGCAGAAGGAAACATTCGTAAGAATTCATATCACTTTGAAAAAAAACATTTTGTCAAAATATGGGCGTTTGGCAGAAACATTTTAGAAATAGAGCATTTCTAAAACAAAATCCAAGTGTTTTGTACTAAATCAAAACAAGCATCCCATGTTGTCAATCCCTTGATTTCATACAAGGGCCTATGTAAATTATAAAATATTAGATGTAATATCCTACAAAACACAGCTGGGGCAAGTCAGCTATTTAATCTATATTTAAGCTATCTAAGTACAGAATGAAATACCAGTTAATGAAAGACAAGATTTGAGTGCACTAGCAGAACAGTAAAACGACTATTAGGGTTATCATAAAATTCACTGTCCACTGAAGGGGAGGTTTGCTTGAGGCTAGGAGTTCAAAACCATCCTGGCCAACGTAGCAAGATCTTGTCTCTAAAAAGAAAAAAATATATATTAAAAAATAAAAAAGTAAAATTCATGATCCAAACAGTAATAACATATTTAGAGTGAAAGGAGACCATTATGAAATAGGATTAGACACAGGGACAACAGGCATAAACCAGGACCATCCTACGCAGCATTTAACCCATCCTATCAAAGTAGTTTGAACTTAGTGGTACAGTTAGAGATACAAAACAGCTAAATATTTTAAATTTTTTAAGCATGACTTTTGTATTTTATGAAACTCACTGATATAAGCCCAAATATAAAATTATGATATCTTAGAACTTATTGGAATACTTTACACATGTATGTCCATTTCTTCAAATGTCTTTTCTTATTAAAAAGTTACCATATGCAACTTATGGCATCTTAATATATTCTTGAATGAAGAGAGTAGAAAGAAAGAAAAATCCTCACCCATAAGGCACTCTAGTAGTTGTTAAGCAGCAATAAGCACTTAATTTTTTATCAAGCATCTAATAAATACTAATTCTGTGCCAACCTGTGACAGGTGTGAAGAAAACAGCTGGGAAGAAGTCAGATGTCATCACTGCCCTTGAAGAACAATTATTCTAGTGAAGTAGACAGTATAAAATGAAGAAATGAGGGAAGCACGAACTATCATATAGTTCCTGGCCTTCTTTCAGTTCCTAAAGCATCACGGCCTCTTTCTAAATTCAGGACCTTTGCACATATTATCCCTTTGGCCTGGAATGTTCTTCTCCCTCACACAGCTGGTACCTTCTCATCCTCTGCTCATTTTCTCAGGGGCCTTAACCTAACCATTCTAACTAAAGAGGACTTCTCCTTGCTCTCAGTCACTCTCTTAGCCTTTGTGTATTTCCTTCAGCTCACTTGGAATGTGTTTATCTTATTTATTGAAAAGATGCTAATTCATCAACAATAACAACAGGCAAATTTATTGAGTATTCAGAATCAAACACTATTTTCTAAGCACCTTATATGGATTAGCTCACTTAATCATTACAATAGCCCTTTTAAGTAGGTGCTATCACCAGCCTCATTTTTTACATATTTAAACTAAGGATAAAAATATTGTTCTCTATATTTCTAAAAAATTAGTTTATACTATTTCCTGATTTTTAACTTTTTTGACAATTATCTCTAATTTATTTCTTTATGTTTATCTCTTTCTTAGCTTCCTAGTTTCAAGGATGAAATGTATTATTCACTTTGAGGCTACTTATTACCAGTTGACTTACTTCTGAGAGTCTGTATGTATTACTTTGAGAACAATGTCAAAATATAATCACCTAGCCTGTTTCTTTCCAGTTCCCTGATGAAAGCCAGATGATCATTATTTCATTTCTGGTGCCAAAACCTAGAGGCAATTGTGCTCTGCTAGGGTAAATACAAAATACAGAAAATACTCAAGCAAGTAGCAGGAAATTTGAGTTTTGCTTTTTCAGTTGAACAGGATACTTTTCTCCAGGTCTTATGTTTTCTCAACTGTAAAAATGAAAGAAACTCAGACTCTCCAAGGATCTTTCCAACTGTGGTTTCTAGAGACAGAGTGATTTTGGGAGTAATTTCAGAATAACAAAAGTATTTTCACATCTTAAGATTTTTAAAATGGAATTTAATACGTACCACTATGTAACCTGAATTTTGTTGCTGTTGTTAGGCATTTAGAATACACTGATAAATACCTGAATTCCGCATTGTAAGCTACAACAAAAGGTACAGGCCAAGATTAGACTACAACCTCCAGGACCACAGAAGTGTGCCTGCAGAATCAGCATTCAATCAACACAATAATTACTCAAAGGCATAGGTATGTTCTCTACCTCAATTTCTGAATCGCTAGTATGCCAACTTAAGAAAGACACACATGCTCAGAGAAACAATATTTAAGAAAGGAGTTTTGCCAGCAGAAATCTTAAATCTTACGAGCCAGACAAAAAAATTAAAAAAAGGAGTAATGAATGATGGAATCTTAGACCTAGAAGGAACCTCCAAAATTATCAAATCTAATCTGTTATCAGATGAGGCAACTGGTGGTCAAAGAGGCTGGTGATTATTCACACAGATGGTGACAAACTAAGACTAAGAAACTGAGATTGGTTCTTAGTGCTCTTTCTATCACAATATACTGAACAAACCTCATTCCTACATTACCACAATTTTTTTTAAAGTGTGAGTGTGAAAGTGTCTATCTGTTTGGGGAGAGAAGGAGATACATCCCTACTCTTTTTAACACAGCTAGGAAAGCTTATCAGTATCATGGGGACTTCATTCTCAGATCTTATATGAAGCTGAATGGTATTAAAGTCTCTAATCCCATAGAAGTTAAGCTTTTGCCAGCAATTATCAGGAATGAGAGATGGAATCTCCAGTTTTACTATGCATTTTCTTCCATTTCTTATAACACACAGCTGTTTAAAAATAACTAGTGCAGCTTACTACTCTGACAAAAAGAGCTGTATAAAACAATAGACATAGTATTGTTAGTATTCTGTGCCATGTTAACATTTCCAAGAATTTTTGTAAAATAAAACACAAATCCTTCATATATTATAAACAAAGAATGGTGGTAAAGGGAAAAAATTAGCTAACAGTAGATGCATGTTAGGTAATTTTTGTAACAGCAGGCTATAATGTAATTTTGAGAGCTAAAAACTGATTTTAAGATTGTCAGATACTAGCAAATGAATGAGGCTCAAGCTCCTTATAGCTTGACATTCAAAACTCTAATCTCTCCTTATTCCAAAGAAACCCTTCACATTCACATTAGTCTGTATGCCATCTGTTAACATTGGAATTCTATCTTCACACCTTAACTCATTCCCTCTGATTAGAATGTCCTTCCTTCCATTCCCTTCCCTGCCCCAATTTCCATAAATTTTTTATCTATCCAAGTCATGCAGTTTTCGAAGGATCAACTCAGCTGATGTCTCTGCCAAGACAGTCCCAGCCCTAAATTAATTTCTCCAGCTGGAATTAATCATTCCCTATGACCTTTGATAATAAACATTACTTTTACCATTCATTCAGTTCTCAAACATCCTGCATTATACTTATCTTCTTTCTTGGATTATATTTTCTATAGGAAAGAGAATACAATACACATCTCAGAGGTCATACCACAGAATAGCTCATCAGTAAATACTACTGAATGAAAAGAAAAAATTTAGTCCAATGATCATGTGCACAAAACCATCAATTTTTTCAGATTACCTAATTGTTGGAAGATAAATTAAACATAAGAGTTGTACATATTGTTAAGATGACATGTATTACATTAATTTAACTATTTAATCAAAACTTTTTTTGAGACAAGGTTCCACTCTGTCGCCCAGGCTAGACTGCAATGACATTATCATAGCTCACTACAGTCTCAAATTCTCAGTTCAAGTGATTCTCCCATCTCAGCATTCCAAGAGCTGGGACCATAGGTGTGTGCGCTATCAAGCCCAGCTAATTTTTTTTAATAGTTTTTTTGTACAGATGGGGTCTCCCTTTGTTACCCATGCTGGTCTCAAACTCCTGGGCTCAAGCAATCCTCCCACCTTGGTAATCAAAATTTTCCTTACTGAGATATTTTAAAATTTGGAGAATATTATGGTTCAAATACACAAAGCTACATAAAATGAATGCCATCCAAATTCATTCCAGAGTAAATTTGAATTCTATCCATCTAAAGTAGGCATGAGTTTCCCTTATCCAAAATCAGAGTAAGCTGAAACACTGCTGAATCAACAAAGGAAATTGATGCCAGAGTTTAACTTCACAGAAGACCACTCTGCCTTGTGCTCAGTCCTTGCTAAAGTAGGAAACCATGGACTGACAGAATCTGCAGTTGAGCACAACTGTCATGACAGCAAATTCTCATATAATTACACAGCCCTAAAGACTTTAGACATTACCCCCACGGATTTTCTAGATATAAGTACTACCGTTAGTAAACTTTATTATAATTACAGTTCTAGAATCCTAGTTTCAATAAGTAGATTTAGGGGATACTGGCCCTGTATCCTCAGGGTGGCAGCTTGTTTTCATAGAAAGCTGGTGCCCACCTTGTGCCCAGGCATTGAGATGCATGCTAACATGTACCGTTTCTTTCAATCCTCGCAGAAACCTTTGAGAAAAAAATTGCTATCCCATTTTCACAGATTTCCGGCCAATTAAGACATAGAAAGTTTAACTTTACTAAACTCATCCACCTAGTAAGTAATGATGTTGATGTTTAAACAATGAGTTGTCCAGCTCAAACCCATGTTCTTTCCACTGCACTAGCTGCCACACAATAATTCCTGAAAGTCAAATCAAGAATACCATCTAGAGTGCAGGCATGGTGGCTCATGCCTGTCATCGCAGCACTTGGGGACACTGAGGTGGGAGGATTGCTCAAGGACAGGAGTTCCAGACTTGGGCAACATAGTGAGACCCGCCTCTACAAAAAATTTAAAAGTTACCTGGGCAGGGTGGTGTGCGCCTGTAGTCCTAGCTGCTTGAGAGGCTGAGCCAGAAGGAGTACTTGAGCCCAGGAGTTCAAGGCTGTAGTGACCTATGATCATGCCACTGCACTCCAGCTTGGGCAACAGAGTGAAACCCTATTTTGGTGGAGGGGAGTGGGGCAGGGAGAGGAATACCAGCTAGAAATTGACCAAAAGAAAAAACTATTGGAACAGAAAACCAAATATTGCATGTTCCAACATGAAAGTGAAAGTAAACACTGAGTATGTATGGACATAAAAGTGGGAACAATAGACACTGGGGACTACAAGGGGAATGGAGAGAGTTAAGCAGGTGCATACTGAAAGAATACGTGTGGTATTATGCTCACCACCTGGGAACATCAAGTTAAGCAGGCTCATACTGAAAAAATACCTGTGGTACTATGCTCACCATCTGGGTGATGGGATCATCTGTAACCTAAAACCCAAACATGACAAAGTACACTCATGTAATGAACCTGCACGTGTGCCCCCTTAATCTAAAATAAAAGTTGAAATTATAGGGGTGAGGGGAGACTGAAGACTTCAGTTAGAATTTAGGTTGGGTGTATAATGTTGGAGAAATGAAAACATGTCTACTATTTGTACAAATCAGACAGTAATCATTTTCTTTCAAGAATATCTACAAAAATGTATATCAAATTTAGAATCATTTGCGTGAGTTTTGCCTGTACAATAAAGCTAATGGGAGTGTCAGGTAGGTGAAAAACTATTTTTAGTCTCAGATACTGTTGGTAGGACCAAAAATCGGCACTTTTTTTTACAGTCAAAAAATGTGATTTTACAATAATAAAAAAAGTTTGTACATATTTTGATCAAGTAATTCTACTTTTAGAACTTCGTCTGGAAAAAATAAGGAAATATACCAGGATTTAAGTTTACAGGAATATTCATTACACTGCTGTTTATATTAGCCAAAACTCGGAACGTTAAGTATCCAACAAAAAGATTGTACACATGAAAATGGTTAGGATGATAAATTTTATGTTATGTACCTTTTACCACAGTTAATTAAAACATTATGAAGTATAAACTGGCTAAATGACATAAGCATGCACAAGTTAGCTATATGGCTGTGCACAGCGGCCCATGCCTGTAATTCCAGCACTTTGGGAAGCTTAGGTGGGTGGATCACCTGAGATCAGGAGTTTGAGACCAGCCTGACCAATGTGGAGAAACCCTGTCTCTCCTAAAAATACAAAAAATTAGCCGGGCGTGGTGGTGCATGCCTGTAATCCAGCTACTTGGGAGGCTGAGGCAGGAGCATTGCTTGAACCTAGGAGGTGGAGGTTGTGGTGAGCCAAGATCACACCATTGCACTCCAGCCTGGGCAAGAAGAGCAAAACTCCGTTTCAAAAAAAAAAAGTTAGCTATGCAACCATGAAAGATACCATAATGGAAGAATATTTAATGACACAAAAATATACAAATTACATTAGGTAAAAAAATTACACTGCTAAATAGTACATATGGTTTAATTTAAATACATATTAGTATGTGCATACATTTATAGACTAGAAGGATACACACACACACACACACACACCACCCCCAAAATGCGAACTCTCTAATCACAGAATAGGAGAATTACTATTATTTTCTCCCTGTCTTTTGCTTATCTAAGTTTTGTACTTCTTTGTCACACTCGTATGACTAGTGTAATTTTTAAGAGGTTAAAAGAAAAATTCCCTACTATTTCATAGGATTTGAAAGATGTTAATGTCCTAGTTTAGGGAACCAGTATATCTGAGGCCATGAGTCCTCAAACCACAAACACTATACCAGCAAGAGACATTTCCAAAGGAGTCCAGAATTTTTCTAGTTGCCCCGAGACTCACACACAATATCCTGATGACTTATTCATCTGTATGTTTCCAGAACCTCACACAATAGCTGATATATAAACATAAATGCTTATAGAATGAAGAGCTGCTTATATTTACATAGAACTCTACCTTGTATGCAGGGAGTTTATATACATCATCTCATTTGATTCCCCAATAACCTTGTGAACTGGGCATAAACATTCCCATTTAGAAGCAAAAAACTGCAACTGGAGAATTAGATCTTAGGGTTACTAAACTAACAAATCATCGAAAAGAGAAAGCATAAAGTTGTCAAGTAATAAGTTTTATACTACACCACAAAGATATTAAAATGTGTATAATTGTTCATTCAATAAACACTGATTGAAGAGCCGCTAAATACCAGGCATCTGTCTGTGTACAGGGAAATGTAGCACTGAACAAGTGCCACTAAGTCCCTTCCCTGCCCTCATGAAGCTTATATTCCTATTTGGGAGAAAAGCAAAAAATGAAATAAACACAGAACATCAGGTTAAGCAGTGTAAGGACTTTGAAGCAGAGTAATGCAGAGTAAAGGCAGAATAAATTAGCTGTACTCTTTGAAGGATGATCTGAGAAGGCTTCTTTCACAGCAGAAAGACAAGATTTAAAAAAAGAGCCATGGGACTTATATTTGAAGAGAAAACATCAAATATAAAGACCCTAAGATGTCAAATGTGCTTATAGTGACTGAAGAATAACAAGACCAATATGGCTAGACTGCAGGAAACCTTGGCAATTACCAAGAAATGAGGTTAGTCAGTCTGAGACTTTAGGTTTAAAAATATAATTCTTTAATGTGTTATCAATGGAAAAAAATCTGGAATTTCAACAATATGTACCTTTCTCTTAAATCCATTTTGTTCACATAATATTTAAAAGCTAGAGGAAAAATCTACTAAAATATTAATTAGCTGTTCTATTTACATGATCTAATTTTTTAAATCATATTCCTATGGTATACTCCAAAACTTTTGTAAATGTTGTCGAACATCAGGGTCTAACTCAATTTCTGTAAAAGGAAGCAATGTAGAACTTTAAAAGGCAATGTGACTAGAGATGTTATTGAAACAACTAGGAAAATATGAGTATAAATTGTACACTAGATATTAGTACTATGTAAGTATTAGATTTCTTGAATGCGGTAACTGTATTGCAGGTATACAGAAGAATATTTTTATTTTTAGAAGACACATGCAGTGTTATGATGGTAAATGTTTAACAACTGGCTCACAGAGGAAAAAAAAAAGCCTTGGTTTATAGCACTGCCAGTTTCCATGGTATAAATACTGTTACCATGGCTGATTTCAAGTAACCAACTAAGTGAAGAGTTGAAAAGAAATATACACAGTCAGCTTTTGCAAGCTGCTACCTGCCAGTTCTAGCATACTACTAGATTAATGTTTGAAGTATGTGGGGCTGAAGTGTCAAGATGTCTGCAACTTATACAAATGGCCAACAGGCATATGAAAAACATGTTCAACATTACTAATAACCAGAGAAATACAAATCAAAACCACAGTTGAGATACAACCTTACTCCAGTCAGAATGGCTGGAGACAAAAGAAAGACAAAAGAAAACAAGTGTTGGCAAGGATGTAGAGAAAAGGGAACAGTTACACATGGTTGAGACTGTAAGTTATTATAGCCATTACAGAAAACAGAAGACAGAACTACTATATCATCCAGCAATTCCACTACTGGGAATATACATCCAAAGGAAATGAAATCAGCATGTTGAAGAGATATCTGTACTCCCATGTTTAGTGCAGTATTATTCACAATAGCCAAGATATGGAATCAATCTAATCAACCTAAGAGTCCATAAAGAAAATGTGGCATGCACACACACACACACACACACACACACACACACACACACAGAGGAATACTATAGAGCCATAAAAGGAATACAATCCTGTCATTTGCAACAACATGGATGAACCTGGAGGACACTGTGTTGAGTGAAATCAGTCAGACACAGAAAGAAAAATACTGCATGATCTCACTCATGTGGAATCTCAAAAAAAGTTGTATCATAGAAGCAGCGGGTAGAACAGTGGTTTCCAGAAACTGGGGAAGGGGAAGGAGAGAATAGGGAGAGGTTGATCAACAGATACAAAGTTACAATTAGATAGGAGGAATAAGTTCTGGTGTTCTACTGCATAGGATGACTAAAGATAACCCTAAAGTATTATTTAGTATAAAATAGCTAGAAAAGTCCTTTGAATGTTTCCACCACAAGGAAATGATAAATGCATGAGGTGAAAAATATGCTAGATACCCTGATTTAATTATTACACTGTATATATATATATACACATATATATGAACATCATATTGGACCTCATAGATATATACAATTGCAATGTGTCAACTGAAAAAAGTATCAGTTTGAAATAAACAGAAAGGCATTGCATTAAAAATAGAAAAATAGACAACAAAATTCCATATCTATCCATCTTACCCACCCATCCTACCCATTTATATAAAGATAAAAGCTCTAAAATCTTCACAATTAATCTATGAAAAGGTAAATGGATGTTAATTGTAGTATTTCAACTTTTCTGTGGGTTTGACATTTTTAATTATATTTTTAATTATAATAATTGGTAAAGCAAGCAAAGTAAGGTAATTTAGAGAAATCCTATGGTCAATTCTTTTATAACATGGATAGTAATTTTTTTGTATAACAGCATCCTTCTGTCAAATATACCAAATATGATACAGACCTTTAAGTTATTTTAAGACCAAAACAAAAGCAAGAAGTTTGCCAATATCAAGGGCTAAAATTATACATTCTCTTACTGTTATAAATTTAAGTAAAAATGGCCAACTAGATAATGATCTCTCTCACAAACCATGATCTCTCCTCACTAAAGAAAATTACTAATTTGATGAAAAATGTAAATGCATTTTCTAGACGTCAGGATAAAGTTTTATAAATAGCCTAATTTCAGATAGTGATGCTAACTTAATTCCATTCAGGAATATATATTTGGAAAGTGGGAAAACAAAATATGAAAACTTTAAATATTAATTAAAAATGTTTATTCCCAAATACAGATTGGTCATGTTCCCAAAAGGGATGTGTTTAAGTCTGACCATTATTTACACTTAAATATTACTGACAAGCAACCTGAGTTATAATTAGATTCCCAGAAAAATCTACCAAAGGTTTCTTAACCTATAATAGCCATCTTGCATCATCATGGAACAAGTCTAAATTGTGGGTGACAGAAGCAGAAGGGCCATGCTCCAAGCACTGAATCAATCCTAGGTAATATTCTGAAATAAATAAAAAAGCAATTTTGGGCAACATCTTGCCATTCTGTATTTTCCATCAGCCTCTTTCTAGTTCCCACCTCTGCCTCACTCTCTGCCCTGACGCTGCTCTAAACTGTTCATTATTGTCTACTAGCACCCAGAAATAGTTGGCTATGTTCCAAATTACCTACTTTCCCTCTCCCATTGCATTTGCATTAAAGACTGGGTAGTTCAATGCTGGTTTCAGTTTTTTTCTATGTGGTTGTACATTTCAGAAGACAAGGTTGACAGTGACATAGTAAATGTCTATTGATCTTTTATGCTTGTTACAACTAGTTTTCAAAACAGAATACTGAAACACTCATTTCCTTACTGCAGCTGTTCCAAGTTGTATATTCTTGTTAGTAAAGGAAACCACTTACCAATTCCTACCCAGTGCTAGGCCTATATTAAATGCCAAACCATATGTTCCTAGTTTACCTTTCCCACAAGGCCTAAGGTTGATGGTATTAGAGCAAAAAAACAAAATCGTTGTTCAGAAAGGCTATGTAATTCTTTTTCAAGGTGCTGAAGTTAGAATTTCAATCTAAATTTGATCCTAAAGGCTTAGTGTCTTACCTTTTCTTGTATTATAGTATGCTGCTAAAAAGAAACCATTTAAACTAAAATATGACCATCATTTCAACAGTCTTTGAAAAATGTATAACTAAATACACATTTATTAATCCAAGTGAATCTCTAGTTGGTATAATTTGTCAGGATAACAAGAGGAAACGAAAAATAATAAAATTCTCATACTATGTTACTAGATATTTTTAGACAGAATAGCACCAACTAAGATGCAGCTGGCTGTATTTGTGAACACCTGGCCCTTTGCTCATCTATACAAATAATCTTGCCCGCGGAGTAAACTGGTCCACATTTATATAGCATTTTATGGCTTACTCTGTTCTTTGACAAATTACCTTAGTTGAAGCTCAGAACCAAACCCCTTAGCCAGCTACATCCTACAGATGAGAAAACAGGTTTGGGACTTAATCCAAGAATGGGTCCCAGATCTAAACTCTATATCCTTTGAGTTTTTTCCCTATTATTCTAACCGACTTGTACTTTCTTATACTCATAAACCTGAGATTTGCCAATTTGAACATATAGACATTCTATGTCTCTCTCAGAAACAGCAACAAGAGCAAATTCAGCACAGGGGGTGGATGTCAGAGTGCTTCTAGCAAATGTTTGTGTGTGAATCACTTGTTAGATGTATATAAACTGGAAATTATTGTCACCAAACGGCTATTGCCTACTTTTATTTTGTAGTGTTTTAATTCAAAATAAGATATTATTAAGAAATATAACCTTTATTTAACTTATGGACAGTATCTTTAAATGTATTTCAAAAAAGTTGGTTATAAACTTGTGATAATAGCCTAACAGTCATTAATTCAAACCAATCCCTAAACTGACAGAATTTCAGCTGGTATCCAAAAAACAATCAAAGATTGCTATCCAGCTACTCCTATTCCTATTTGCTCCACAAACACAGAGACATACAAGTCATTCTTTCATTTAACAAATATGTATTCAACACCTATGCACCTACCACGTACAAGACTGCCTGCTAAAAGATGGGAATACAGGTGTGAATAAGAAACAAGTTTTCTGGACTCACAAAACTTAAAAACTAGCTGTAGAGACAGACAACAAAACAAATTACAAAATGTGGTCAATGCTATGAAGGAAATACAGGCTGCTCAGACACAGAATAACAAGGGACATCTCATTTAATAAACAGTAACAGCAATTAACATTTACTGAGCACTTTAGATAGGGTAGTGAGAGAAAATCTCTCTGAAAAAATGACAGTTAAGTTCTATAACAAAAGAATGACAAGGAGCCACCAACGTGATGACTGGGGAGAAAGGCTTTTTAGGCAAGATACTGAGTGGTAATCAAAAACCCAAAAGGCAGCCAGTGGGGCTGGATATGGTAAACAAGGGGAAGAGATGAGTATCTTTTACATGGAAATGAAAATATGAGAAAGCTCAACTCAGATTATTGCTACGAGTTGTGATATTACACATGGGCTCTTAGTCTAATATTTTGATTAGCTACTGGCACTTTTTAAACTATTCCATCTAATAAGAGTCTGGGCCAGGTATAATGCCTCACACCTATAATCCCAGCACTTTGAGAGGCTAAGGTAGGAGGATTGCTTAAGCCCAGGAGAGTGAGACCAGTCTGGGCAACAGTGAAACCCTATCTCTCAAAAAAAAAAAAAAAAAAGACAATTAGCCAGGCATGGTGGCATGCACCTGTAGTCCCAGCTACTCTGGAGGCTTAAGCAGGATGATCTCTTGATCCCAGGAGTTGAAGGCTACAGAGTCATGATTGCATCACTGTACTCCAGCCTGAGTGACATAGTAAGACCCTGTCTCATAAGAAAGTAAAAGAAGAAGAAAGTCTGACATGAAGAACTATTCTGATTTTTCACCTGTTTGAGCAAAGTTTGCATTAACTATTAACAAATTGACATTGATTTACCTACTAAGAAGTACTGCTTCCAAGTACTAAAATTTTGCTTTTCATTATCGAAAAAAAAAATTCAGTAGTCTGAGTTTATTATTTCCAGTTTTTAAACTCCCCAGCCTCAAAGTGAAAGCATTTTCATAGTTAGATGCAGAGAAAGGCAAAATATTCTTTGTTCAATAACTAATTTTTTCGTGTATTTGTTCAAAATGCAGAATACTCAGTTCTTGAAGAGAAAATCCATTTTTAAGTCACTCTTCTTATATACACATTAGCCTCTCAGTTCTGCCTTCCAATTATCTTTTTTTCTCATTCTTCAAAGAAATGACAGGGTTTAGTCCACTGAATCATTTCCTTCTTACTGGATGACAGGCAAAAACATAGGCGGGGGATCTCTATGTCAACCTCTTTAGTATCTGAATCTCAGAAGTTGTATCAAGCCAGTGATTATTTGACAGCTAGTGATCTCAAGACTCATCAACATAAATGGGTGAAAGACAACAGGAGCCAGCTTTTAACTTGAGATCACAGTGAATATACAAAACATGCAGCTGAATTAGCCCCCTTCTTTTGTCTTCCTCAGCTTTCACTAACTGATTGGCTTCTTCTTTAGAAAATGTCCAAAGATAATAGCAGTTTACATTTGAATGCTAAGTGCCAGCCACTGTTTTAAGCACATTACATACATTAATTTGTTTAATCCTCGAAATAACCATGAGCCACGGTACTATTACTTTCCCCATTGTAAAGATAAAGCTGAGGCAGAGAGGATAAGCAGCTTTCCAAGATCACAGTACTTATCAAATACCTGTTTTGAGTTTTCCTCAAATAAATATATATATATATATATATATATATATATATATATATATATTTTAAAGATGGGGTTTCACCATGATGGCCAGGCCAGTCTTGAACTCCTGACCTCAGGTGATCCACCCACCTCAGCCTCCCAGAGTGCTAGGATTACAGGCGTGAGCCACCGCGCCTGGCGCCTCCTCAAGTATTTTTAAACCACTTTGGTCCCCATATCTTACGGTATTTTAACATTACTTACTGCTACCAGTCAGGGAGCTTGAGAGCAAATGCTCAAGTTCACTTCACATTTGAGCTTGCCCTTTTATTAGCTGTGTAACCTTGGGTAAGTTACCAAACTTCTCTCTGTGACTCAGTTTCATTTATCCATAAAACAGAAATGACAGCAGCATCTACTTCCTTGAGTATCTGTGAGGATTAAATGAGTTACATATGCGAAGTACTTAAGACAGTGCCTGGCACATAGTATGAACAAGTATTAGCTGTTGTTATTAATACTATCACCACCACTTCCACCTGGGAATTTAGCTAAAGTCTGCTTTATTTAATCTAGTCAATATTTCTACTCCTCCAACATATACCATTTCTTTTGTTTGATTTACATCAACTAACAATGAACTATTCTAAGTAAGCAATGCACCTAATTGCCTTGCTATGTTTTTCTAGTCCTTAACACTTCTTTCCTCCTATTTCGCCTGCCCAGGAAGAAACTGTTTGAGGTTAACAGGGTTGCATTATGCTATAGTTAAGTTCATAAGCCACTGGAATTCTAAGGCTAATGTCTATATTTGTAACATAGCCAAAATGGAGAAAAAAACTAAGCACTTCTCTGTTTTAACCTCAAAACCAAACTCCAAAATAGTGTGGTGTTTTGTTTGTGGAACAGATTTTGTACTAATAGTTTTAACTTAAAGATCAATGGCCTATGATGTGTTTAAGTATGAATGGAAACAGTAGATTTAAATTACTAATTTATTGATGATTTATTTTATAGGTCTTAATCTTTCATAGCAGTTTTGATAAGCTCAGATATTAAAAATACAAAATTAAAAACATATTTAGAACATAACCTGGAATGTTTTTAATTGCTTCTACACTAAGACCACACTTCATTTATTTTTTAATAGAGATAAGGTCTTGTTATGTTGCCCAGGCTGATCTCAAACTCCTAAGCTCAAGCAATCCACCTGCCTCGGTCTCCCAAAGTGCTGGGATTATAGGTAGGAGCTACCACAACAGGCTGTGGACAACACATTAGATTTCTCTTGAAACACCAGGCATTCAATATAGACAAAGATCTAGAGCCAGGTCCAAACTTGTACATCCTGGAGTATAAGGCAGAATAACATTAAGTTCTCCAGCTGCCCAGCTCTCATCAGCTGTTAACATCACTTAAAGACCTAATTATTCGAGAAAGCTTAGTCCGCCCATGTCATCCTCTACATATAGAAGCCATAATTGTAATAGCAAATGACAATATAAACAAATACATTATACATATACTGCAAATATCCTTTTGTAGCTTTTATATTTTCTCAGATAACTAGATATTAAAAAATTATTAATCTGCTTGAGCCTTGGCAGGTTGAACACTATCAATGTAAAACAAAACGAAATAGTGTTAGGTTATTAAACATTTGATTATTTCCTTACCTCTGTTGAGTCTATCTTGTAACTGACCAGTATATAAGCATCTGTCATGTCATATTTAACATGTTATTTATTTAGTACCTCCTACGTGCCAAACAGTCATTTTTCATTCTGTGAGAAGTTGGAATTATTCTCATTTTATAGATGAGGAAATTGAGATTCTTAGAGATTAAGCAATGTGATGAAGATTAGAGAGCAAGCAAGTAATGAACAAGTATGAAAACACAGGTCCGATTCTAAAGCCTGTGCTAATGACAACATATAAGACTTATCTTTGGCAGTGTTACCCAAGTAATGTTATATTATTGCTTAAAATTAATTTTTTTACCTTAATGTATAGTAAAATACTATTGACTACTGTGAAATGTAGCTGTCATGCTATACCATAACATCTTATTTAAAAGTATAGTCAAAACTTCTGACCTTCAGAGAATTTTTTTCTATTGGCTATCAGTTTGTTTTTATAGAGGGTATTGGGAGCAGAATTGACCAATGCTCCCCATACCCTCCATAAAAACAGATAGCCAATAGAAAAAGAAATAAGGCATTTTTCCTGACCCCTACCTTAAACTTTTACTGTTAGCCAACCAACTACCACACCCAATCATGTAGGATAAGAGTTATTTAGAAACTTTAACTCTTGGAAGCACAGCTGTCTCCCATAAAACTAGCATCTGAGTCTCTACATTAAAACCCACACTTTACTGACATTCTGAATGATTATCTGAGAAGTTCTCCCATTTATGTTCCTCTTATAGAAAACTTAGTGTTAAGTATGATTATGTGATTCTCCAGCTCAGAGACTAAAGGCAGGAAAATTAAAAGGTAGCAAGGATAAGTATATTAACAACAAAAACTGTTGACAGAAAGGGAATATAAAAATCAGATTTTAAAAGACAGGCTGAGATGGTTTAAACTAGAGACAAAACAATCTCAAACCAGAAACATGAACATTTTAAAAATTTCTCCATATATCATGATTACAACTGAAAATATTTTCACGTTTAAAAAGTTTCAACTATCCCTAAAATTCATTTATATAGAATAGTTCTTTAGACACCAATGTAGTAAAAAAAATAAAAAAAAAAAAGTAACTGTTTTCTTGCTAAGTGTTGTCCACAACTGTGCCTTTCAAATTGCAGGTCATCATGACCCATTAATTGGTGAAGAAATCAATTCAGTGGGTTGTGACAGCAATTTTCCAAAACAGAAAGAGAGTAGAACATATAACACTATATTGCACACAGTAAGGGTAAGTACGTTTGTGAAAAGCTTATTTCAATATTTCTGTACTAGTTTGCTAAGTAAAAGATTATGTACACTGAGTCTTAGTGTAAAAAAAAAAAGTCATGTGTCTAAAGGTTTATATTATTATGGAATATAACCACAATACTAAACTCACAATCTCATCATCTTTACCTGAGAATGCTAAAGAAAGCTACAATTTTTAAGGGGAAAACTTCTTTGAAAATCTTGATGAATAAATTTGTTTTCCCCAAAAATCTGTTTCAGTACATAACGAAATATTTTACTGTATTTAATAGTAGTTTTCGTTGCAAATACTATTTTAAAAACTGCTTTTAACTGTAAAGCAACATTTAACAACAATCCAAAACAAATAGTGACTTTGATTTTATTTGCTTGTTTATTCTGAGATTCAATTACTGACCTTGGTGCCATTTTTCCAAAGCCACTGATGTAATCTAAAAATCTAAACTTGGCATTCCACACAAGCAACGTGCTCAGGTGCAATACACTTGCTAATACTTGATACATACATAGCTGTTGCCTGATTTTATGTAATAGCGAAACACCTAAAACTAATTTAAATCACTAAATTAAGTGTAGTTTTCTCCAATTCCTTCTGGTGCATTTCAATATGCCTATTTTACATAGAGAACTTGTATAATCACTTTGAAAAATATATAGAAAACAACCTGTTTAATACATATAAATTTTAAAATAAGCATCTACTTTGTTATTAATATTTCCAATCCTAAAGTCCTGGACTTGGAAGGAAATCTGTCATCTAGTCCAGCTCGCTATCAAATAATCCCCACTTCACAATGTTCCTTGGACTCAAACTGGTATCTGACTGAAAAGCTTTCCCTACTAACCACTACTACATTAACATCTTCTAAAATTGGTTCTTGCCATTTATCAGAAGACTGATAAACAACTACTTTGAGATCCTTGAAAAGCAGTGTATACAATATTCTTATAAATCCTGAAAATACAGGGTTAGAAAGGAAGTGACGTCTACTTATCGATAGGGATTTCAGTGGCCCAAACTGTTCATATGCTGATATACTGAATACTAGAGTACTCTGCAAACTTTTGGAGTTTCCTTAAAGCACAATAATCAACTAATCAAAGTAGTAATAATAAAATAATAGTTATCAACTCAATCTTAAGTTTTCTCTTCATTTTATCAAGTTCACATTCAAGTTTAAAAGGCTTATGAACTTAGTTGACGTCAGAGTGAGTACCTAAAAACAAGCAAGTACAACTCTAGGATGATACCTGTATGGTGGCAACAGATAAAAATACTGTTCTTTACTTTCATTTTGAGATACACTAGAATCTCTTGAAGCTACTGCTTCAAAAGCACTTTTGAAAAAAACGCTTAACCTTCTCTTCCATATGCCTTTTTCTACCTCACCAGCTGGAATCTGTCACAAACTCAGATAATCACATATGATACAGAAATAGTTGATCCTACTGCAGAATTAGGTTAACACTTCTAAATTGAGGCACAGAAAAGAAGGAGGTGGGGGAACAAGCCCTACTTAAACAAATCATTTACCTCGGTCTGGCTTCATTTTCACATTCAATTTTCACCCAGAGTGCTGTGAAATGCACGTGTGGGTTCTTTCAACAGGCTCGCTGCTGATTCTACGGCTTCTGCTTCGTTTTCAAAAAGCTGAAAGAGATAAAAATAAAATTAATCTGGCCCTATTCTGATACCCGGACCTTGCAAGTAAACTACTGTTAAGTTAGGCCTCTTCCTGGCACCAACCGCGGTGACAGCACCCTCGGCTGGTCTGAAAAAAGCAAAACTCTCTCTGCACTGCCTCCCCCATCTCCTCTGGATCGAGCACCCTCTTCCCTGCCTCTGTGCTCTCCAGGCCAATGTGTCCTTCTCTGACACAGAGTCTCTGAACCAAGCAAGATCTATTTATAACCTGGAGGTTCAAGCAAGAAGAAGAAAAATATTCGAGCAACATAAACTAACCCCTTCGTACAAAAACGCCTCTGGAAACAGTGGCACCTCCGCAAGGGCTGGTATGGAAATTCTCCCACCTGGTGCCTGGGCGCAGCCAACTTTTCCAGTCCCCGGTGCTCCCAAGCGCTCCGCCCGCCCCGCCGGGCCTCACCTGTGTAATTACCCTCTGGCTAGCCTTCCTGCGGCACCGCCGCCAAGTTTACACCGAAACCCGAGCCACCTCCTCCTGCCCAGCCCCCAGCCCCAAACAAACTGTTCCGCGCTGTCCCGGAGCGACCCTACCAACTCCCAGCCAGTCCTCTGCGACCGGCTCCGAGGAAGGTGTTTGCAGCAGGCGGCTCGCCCCCTGCTCTGCACAGCCCCTTCCGTCCCGCGGCGGCCCCGGATTTCCTTCAGCCCCGCCGCACCGAGCGCCGCGCCTGCCCCTCTCCACGCCGGAGAGTTGTTTTCATGGCGCTCTTGGGCTGGCCGGCTCCTCGGCCCCCTCGGCCGACCTCTGCTGACGAACTCGCTCTCCTCTCCAGTCCCGAACCCGCCTCCTCTTGGCACTTCTCTCCGCCGCTCGCCCAGCGGCTCACATCACACTCCCACCTCAGACCCCAGGCTCCGAGAGGCGCAGGGCCGGCGGGAGCGGAATGTGCAGCGCAGCGGCCCCCGGGGCTGCCTCAGGGGACAGTGGGGGCCCGAGATGACCAGCCCGAAGCGGCTCCCCGGCGCCCCTGTGGCCATCCACCCGCGCCTCGGCCACCGCCTCGCTCGTTCCCTGCGCTCAGCCCTTTGCCCTGCCTGCCTGGCACCCGAGCCCCCGGCCCCCGGGCTTCCCCCGCCCGTCGCTCCGGACAGCCCGCTTGCCCAGCGCCGCTGCCAGCTCCTTGCCCGCCCGCTGTCTCTAGCTCTGGCGCCCCGGATCCCCGTCCCCCTCGCTCGGCCAGTTCTTTCTCTGCTGTTTGCCCTGTCAAAACACTGCCTGGGTCACGTGCCCCAACAACAGCCAACCCACCCAGCTCGTCACTTCCTCCCCGGCTGCCTTCGCGGCCCTGGCACCCGGTTGCTGTGGCAACGCCGCCGCTCGCCCCGGGGCGCTAGTTTGCGGCCCGGTTTTCGGTGCAGGTGCCCGGCGGGTGCGAGGGCGCTGGAGGCACCGGCAGAACCTGGGAAGCCCGAGAGGCCCCAGGCACTTGGGTTGCGCTCCCAGCCGGCCGAGGCGCGCCTGGATTCTGAGACCAGGTATTGGAGCTGCGCTATTAGAGCGCAGGGTAACTGGGGAGATGTCATCCAAGGGCCTGCCCCAGACTTGGAGGATAATTATAGCCTCCTCCTCCTCCTCCATCTCCTCCTCCTTCCTCCTCCGCCTCCTCCTTCTCCTCCTCCTCCTCCACACGGGATGCTGGCGCAGAGTTGTGATCGAGCCCCAAGTGTATTGCAGCGCAAAATGGAACCGGGTTTAATGTGGCCGGGACAGGACGATGGGAAGCTACGCGGGTCAGGGAGTGGGAGAATTTAAGAACCAGGAAGCCCACCCCCATCCTAGATTTTCCCAAATCACTAGGGATTTTAGTAGGATTCAGAACCCAAGCTTCCAAGATACTCGCTGTGCTAAAAATAACCTTCATAACTTCTAAAACACTGACTCATGGGCAGGACACTTTGACAGCATGTTATTGTTGGGGAGCTGTAATTGTGTTGTGCTATAGCAATGTGACATGATGACATTTCGTGTTGTGCTGTTGTCGTCATTTAAACACAAACAGATGACAAGAATCTGCTGTGCTTAAAAAAAGCAATCCTAACAAACGCTGCAGCTATTAGCTACTCAGTTTGTAGACAAAGTATATGTGGGTCGTGAGCCCAAATGGTGACAAGTAAAAATTTGCAAGGCTCTTTAGTTTCATTAGAAAAAGGTTTTTTTAGATGTAATTTTGCATAAAAGGACCACAACAGGAAAGTACGAGGACAAGTCTAAAGACGGTTTTTTAAAATTTGTGCTCTTCTGTTTCAAAAATTTTTACAATGAATATGTACTATTTTCACATCAGAAGAGTTTTATCAAGTGCAAGATTGGCAATTCTATTTTTTTGGCCTCAAATTTCTTATGAAAAAAGCATTATGAAATATTTAAAAGGTATTATTTTCTAGTGTTTAGATATATACAGTAAAATAACATGTACAACTGAAATCATTGCCCTTAACTCCATTATTATATCTAATCAGAGCGGAGAGGACATTCAGGAGGGTAACATTTCATTTTCTCTGAAATGTTCTGGCATCATGAAGATGAAACTGACAAATGGCAATAGTTCTTTAATCTATAAAATGCTACAAATGTTAAATCCCAGTGGATTTGACTTTGATATTATTGAATACTGTGTTTTGTAGTTTTAAAAAAATGAACTGAAGTTTTACTAGTTCTACAATCACTTTGCAATTAACCTTGGTAATGGGAGACAGAACAGTTACAGATAAGCCAAAAACCTAAATTTAGCACAACAGCTGGGACCCAATAACAGCTATTGTAAAAGGCTTACCGGGTGAACAGGCAGCAAAATCTGGTTTAGCTTCTTTCTTCCTCTATCTAATGCAAAAGAGGTATAAAGACCAGAAAGTGTTGAGAGCAGAAGACAAGACTATTAATCTGTAGCACAAACTATTCTCTTTTAAATAATTTTTAACAGCACATGGGTAAATGATGTCAACATTTGTTAGACTAACCTGAATTTTTTTTTTTTTAGAATCTTAAACCTGTTCAAAAATTTCAAATCATTATGGCAGTAGAAAAAATATTTAAATGGTGTATTTCTGACTCATTATTTAAATTGTTTCATTCCATAATATGCATGTATTGGATACTACCTGCTAGCCACATACAAGTATCTGAGAATATAAGGGTCACCTAAACCAGATAGGGTTACCACTCTCAGGGAGCTTATAAAAGCGAGGTATTTAGACTCTGACAATTGTTATTATCTCTTTCTTTTATCCTATGATTATGTAACATTTTCAGAGTGTTTGGAAATAATGACTTGAAATGGCAACTTGCTCTAAGGTGCTCTGTTCACACCTCAGAGCACATAAGCAGAACAAATGTCTCTAGTTCCTAGTTAGTGAGGGGTAAGGATGACCAAGGGAATCAAGATAGCAGGCAGGAACCTTACCCTCTTTTCATCTGATTTGCTTTTCATTTTGCTTTCCCCTAGGGTTCCAACACCATATATGAGTAATTAACTTCAAAAAAAGTTAACTCATCTTCATTCCCTCAACCTTTACAGATTTTGTTGAAATGGGTAGTGTATGATCAATCTGTAATGACTGTCTCTAAGTTCTTTTACTGATTGAGGTGATGAGGATAACTGGTTTGCTCACTTTATGAATGCAAGGCTGTTACTGTGACCAAAGTCATGGAACCAGTCCAGGCTACCAGAATGAGCTCCACAAGAGCAGGGGTTGGTACCTTTTTCTTTCTTCTATCCCAGCACTTAGCAAAGAACTGGATATAAAGTAGGGGCTCAATACATGTTAACCTTTGTATTGACTAATATGCTTTTCTTGCAAGCTTGTAGTCTGCATGCCTCATACTGGCGGGCATTTTCTCTAGTGGGATAAAGCTAGAGTTGAGAAATTGGTGGGTAGCACAAATTTCATTTGTCAAGGATATATTTTCATTATACTTTTGGGGCAATGTATACATTTTATGTTGTCTCATAATAGTAGGAACCCTTAAAAAAAAAAAGACATATTGTAGTCCTACTCCTGTCCCCCATCTGTCAATGTGAATTTAGATAAGTACAGGAATGTAGTTAAGATGAGGTAGACCATTAGGGTAGGTTCCAAATCCAGTGACTAGTGTTCTGATAAGAAGGGAGAGGTTTGAAGGCAGAAGACACACAGGAAAGATGTCCATGGGACTAAGAAAGAGAATGGAGGTTCTGAATGATCACTCAAACATGAAGATCTTTAATTCTGTAAAGTCACACTAAGTGAGTGAAAAATCTTAAGATCTCTCTAGTATCTTAAAAGAGCAACTCTATGACCCACAGCTAGAGGATAATCATGAATAAGTGGTTGAGAATCAAATGAAGATACCTTATGTCAAAGACGTCAATCAGCACAACTTATTTACCATGAAATATTGTAGAAATAAAGATGAGTAGAAGTAAAATGTATAGATAAATCTGTTCTTGCAAAGTTAAAAAAAATCAAGCTGTGTACGTTTAGTACTTGTTGAAACAAGATGAAATGCAAGCTATCTTTTCCATATCTAAATCGTTTCTGATTATCCATTTAAATTCACTACAGTTCATTTCTGAGAGAGAAAGATCATGGCGTCGTTGCTAAGGCACTGACTTCTGTAAACAATCATCTACCTTCACTTAAGTTGGTTGTCTGGTTTATTGTTTTTTGAGGTCCCTGTTTGTCCACCCTCTAAAACCACAGGTATAAGGAAATAAAAATGTATTCTTTCTGGTCCCAGCCTGCATAAATGCCTTAGGGCTTAGAAATACAAGGGCCTCTAAACTTCAAGGTGGATACACCTTTAATTAATCTGAAGATTTTGCTGAGCTGCTGGAGGTCTCTAAGCCACCAAGCCTTAAGGTATTTTTGAAGAATAATAATGGCCATTTTCTGTGACAGTAACTGTGCTCAGCATTTTACATATATATTTGATCCAAAGAGAATGATCACTATTTCTCAGATTAGGAAATTGAGGCTCAGAGAAACAAGTAACTTTCCCAAAGCTACACTTAATGAGTAGAAGCCACCCGCTTCCTGAATGGGCTCATTTAATTTCTACTACAATATTCTGAAGCAAGTTAAATAATTTCAAAAATTTCAGGTGGGGAAACTATGGCTCAGAAATGTTGAGAAATGGTTCTGCATTTAGAATTTATATTGGTTGATATAAACTTAGGCTTAATGGTTTAAGATATAAGTTCTAAATAAAATAGCTCTGGTTGGTTTGTTATATGTACACCCCAAAGAGCAAATGGTCACGCTCAGATAATAGCAGCTGAAATTTCTTCAGCACTTAAGTTGTAAGCACTACTCTGAATTATTTATATATTTGTTAGTTTACTTAATACAACATCCCTATGAAATATTATTGTCCCTATTTTATAACCAAATAAACAAGAAAGGGGAAGTTAAATGATTTGCCCAAGGTTAAGCAGTTAGGTAGTAGCAGTGTCAGGATTCATACCCAGTGAGCATGATTTGAGAGCATATTTTTTTTCTTTTTTTGTTTTTTGAGATGTAATCTCACTCTGTCTCCCAGGCTGGAGTGCAGTGGCATGATCTCTGCTCACTGCAACCTCCACCTCCCAGGTTCAAGTGATTCTTCTGCCTCAGCCTTCCGAGTACCTGGGACTACAGGTATGCACCACCACACCTGGCTAATTTTTTATTTTTAGTAGAGACAGGGTTTCACCATGTTGGCCAAGCTGGTCTCTAACTTCTGATCTCAGGTGATCTGCCCGCCTTAGCCTCCCAAAGTGCTAAGATTACAGGCATGAGCCACTGCACCCGGCCAGAGAGCATATGTTCTTACCCACTATCTGTTATTGGTCTCTTAGGTTGATATTCCACCCAAACCCTGTACCTTCCTGACACTGGGCTTCTGCCCTACATGGGATTTCCCCCCAGCTTCTATGGAAACCCTTCTGGACTTTCAGGTCTCAAAGTCTCACCTCACAATGTCTTTTAGAACCCATACACTCATACACACCATCTGTCTTTTTTCTCAACACATATTTATGAACTTAAAGCCACATATTCATTTATCTTTTAAGGGCAGATGGACTGACTTCTAATTCCTTTGTCTTTCGGTGTTGAATGGCACCAGCCTAGGCACAAAGATTCAAGTGATTGATTATTGAAGATCCAAGGCCATCACTATTCTCTAGAACTGCTCTGGCCAGTATAGTAGCTACATCATCTGTGGCTGTTAAGTGCTTGAAATGTGACTAGTGAAACTGAGAAACTGAATTGCTAACTTTAATTAATTTAAGTATAAATTTTCAGCTGAGCATGGTATCGCATGACTGTAATTCTGGTACTTTAGGAAGTTCAGATGGGAGGCTTTCTTGAGGTCAGGAATTTGAGACCATCCCGGGCAACATAGGGAGACCACTTTCTCTACAAAAAAATTTAAAAAATTAGCCAGGCATGATGGCATGAGCCTGTACTCCTAGCTACTCGGGAGGCTGAGGCAGGAGGATCATTTGAACCGAGGAGTTCAAGACTGCAGTGAGCTATGTTTGTGCCACAGCACTCCAACCTAGGCGACACTGCAAGGTATTGTCTCTAAAATCAAACAAAGAAGTAAATAAATTTTCAATAATTGAATTCATTGTTAAAACTAAGTATGTTTGGAAAAACTGAATATATAAATCTAATTTTTTTACACTCGTTCTTAGCCAAAAGGCCAAGGAGTGAATCTAATTTTTTAACTGCAGATTTTAGGAAATCTAAATGCAGATCAATTTTTTTTTCAAATTTTTCATTTTTTAAAAAACAGACCGGGTCTTGCTCTGTCACTCAGGCTGGAGTGCAGTGGTGTGATCCTAGCTCAAGCAGTCCTCCTGCCTCAGCCTCCCAACGTGTGGGGGTTACAGGCATGAGCCACTGCGCCTGGCTCCGTATCAGGTATTTCCTTTTTTTTTTTTTTGAGACACAGTTTCTCTCTTATTGCCCAGACTGGAGTGCAATGGCACGATCTCGGCTCACCACAACCTCCGCCTCCCGGGTTCAAGAGATTCTCCTGCCTCAGCCTGCCGAGTAGCTGGGACTACAGGCATGCGCCACCACACCCAGCTAATTTTGTATTTTTAGTAGAGATGGGGTTTCCCCGTGTCGGTCAGGCTGGTCTCAAACTCCCGACCTCAAGTGATCCACCCACCTTGGCCTCCCAAAGTGCTGGGATTACAGGTGTGAGCCACCGCACCCGGCCCCACATCAGGTATTTCCAATGAGAATTTAGCCTACAAATTGAAGTGTGCTGTAAATATGAAATATATAGTAGATTTCAAAGACACTGTGAAAAAAATGTACAGTATCTCTATTGATACTTTAAAAATATTTCTCACATGTTGAAACGGTAGTACTTTAGATATGTTGGGTTTATTTTTAATTTTTCAAAATGTGGCTAATGGAAAATTCAGAGTTACATATGTGGCTTACATAGTATTTCTATTTACTGTAGGACTCAGTGGCTTACCCAACACCTCAAAGGACATTTGAAAATCAGCTGTGTTCCTCAACCAAGTGATGCCTTTTAGCCGTGCAAATTCTGGGCTAAGGAAACTTGCTGCTTGCCCTAATTTTTTTTTTTAATGTGTCATGTGGCATTTAATTGCCCTGATCTTATCAAGGATTCAGAGCACCCTAACGAGACTTGAATGCATCACAAAG
Organism: Cacajao melanocephalus; assembly: GCA_963573385.1. Classification (NCBI taxonomy): domain Eukaryota; kingdom Metazoa; phylum Chordata; class Mammalia; order Primates; family Pitheciidae; genus Cacajao; species Cacajao melanocephalus. Next base: position 97,561 of record CAUYLG010015596.1, on the reverse strand, counting down.
TGGTAAGGGCACAACCTAGTTATAGTAGGAACAATGGTGAACAACCCCTCTGAAAACAGGCTAGATTCAGTAGAGTTTTTTGGTTTTTTGTTTTTTCTAAGACAGGGTCTTGCTCGGTCACCCAGCTCCACCTTCCTGGCTCAAATGATCCTCCTGCCTCAGCCTCCTGAGTCGCTGGGACTAAAGGGACATGCCACCATACCCAGCTAATTTTTATATATTTTGTTAAGAAGGAGTTTTGTCATGTTATCCAGGCTGGTCTTGAACTGCTGGGCTCAAGTGATCTGCCTGGCCTCGGCCTCCCAAAGTGCTGGAATTACAGGCATTAGTTTTTTAGAGACAGGGTCTCACTTTGTCATCCAGGCTGGAGTGCCGTGGAGTATCTTAGCTCATTGTAACCTTGCACTCCTGTGGGCAAATTACCTTTCTGCCTCAGCCTCTGGAGTAGTTAGGACTATAGCTGCCCACCACCATTACCACCGTGCCTCGCTAATTTTTTAACTTATTTGCCAGGGTGGGGCGGAGGAGTTGTCGCTATGTTGCCCAGGCTGATCTCAAACTCCTGGACTCACTCAAGTGATCTTCCCATCTCAGCCTCCCTCTGGGATAACACAGGTGAGCCACAGCACCCATTTTAGATTCAGTAGAGTTTTCATAGAAATTATTTTTCTCTTCATGCTTGTTAGAAGGTGAAACACAGAACTACTTACCCAAACAGTGTGAGCTATTTTCAGAAGCAGTGATGGGTAGACTTCACTAACCAGCTTCACTCTTCATGAGCTGGTAGAGATACTGTTTATTATAAATGAAGTTACCAGTTCTTTACATCTTTTCATCAGAATATATCAGTTCATTGCATCCTAATGAGAATTCTGCAATAGTACTTTTCATGGTTAAAAAGATTTAATACGTTGAACTTGAAAAGTAGATATAAACAGCGCAGTGATCTGCATTTCAAAATGTGCAATATAAAATGATCAGGTATTTCAGAAATGCTTTTTTGAACAGAGTTCTGCCCTTCAAAAAGATTTTTAAGAGAAATCTTTTCTAAGGTTGTTGTCTCAATTTAAGAAAGAAAAAGGTTTATAAGAATGCATAAAAACTACGGAAATTCCCTAACCCATTTTCAAAAATGGAAAACTAATAATTGAGACTAAATTCTTCACATGTAGTAGAAAGAGCACGATAAAACAACCTGTAATACCTTTTTGATAAATCCAGTTTCTGCTGCTTCTATTAGAATCCCAGAGCTCAATTAGGCATAGAGAATTCTAGGAGATATTCCTTTATTTGCTGATTGTACATATCTCAGTTTTTCTTTGCATTTTCAGATGGAGTCTTGCAATGTTTCCCAGACTGGTCTCCAACTCCTGGGAGCTCAAGCGGTCCCCCCACCTCAGCCTCCCTAGTAGCCATGATTGAAGGCATGCCCTACTGTGCCTGGCTCCAATAATTTCATGCTGCCATGCTTCAGAGAGAACATTAACCTTCTTGTTTCAAATTGCACAGGCAAATTCTGTACCTGCAATTCCAAATAATTGATCTTTACTTCCAAAATGTCATTTCTGTCTAATATAAGTTTAATTCAATTCCGTATTCATTGAACTTTGTATGCCAAATACTTTGCTGGGTCCTAGAAAAGCAAGTGTTTACCCCAAAAAGCTCTATCAATCTAGAAGGGAGACAGCCATGTTATAAAGAATTGCAATTTGGCTTTATAACAGCAAAAATATTTTTGCATAAGCAAAACACATAGCACAAAGAAGGAAAAGTTAATCCTCTCTAGGAGAGGGGGTTGCTAAGGAAAGAAAAGGACTTATTAGCTATATTTTGGAAGATAAAGAGTGAGGTTAAACAGGCAAAGTGGGGTAGGATGGAGGAAGTTATTTTCGGATGAAACAGCATGTCACTGAGGCATGTTAGAACATATCAAGATGCCATTTTGGAAGGTCAGTTTCAAAGAGGTTAAACATAAACAATAGGTACAGCATTAGACAGAGGTTTTGTTTCTGTTTTTTTGCCATTAGCCCCAGTCTTCATTCCTCCCAAACATCTATGCCTTTGACAGGTAACTGCAGTCCCTCCAACTAATCCCACTAGTAGGTCAGAGTATATGTCCCAGCTCTTGGTTCAGCCACATGACTTGCTTTAATGACGAGAACGAGGCCAAAGGGAAAGTTTACTAGTTCTGAGCTAAACCTTAAGAAACCTTGCCTGTTTCCTCTGTTGTCTCTGCCATTACCATGAAAAACAGATGCCTGGGCTAACGTGCTGTTTCCAGGAGGATGAGAGACAAGTGGAATTGACTGGAGCTGACTCACACATCAACCCAAATTTGATTAGCAGAACCATCACAGCTGACCCATCGATCCATAAGAATAAGTTATTGTTTAAAGCTGCTAATTTCTGGAATGGAATGTTAACTATTGCTGCAACAGCAAACCAGAGTAGCTGTAGTAGTGAATTTGGAATTTCTTGTAGATGACAGAAAACTACACAAGGTTGTAATAAATTGTTTCAGAAAGATGGCTTCAACAACAGAAGATGGAGATGGGAAGAGAATGGTGGAGGAGGCGATAGCAAAGAAGCGATTCCAATGATCCAACCTCAAGATCATGCAAATGTTAACTAAAGCAACAGCAGGCAGCAGGACAGAGCAGAGAAGATAGACTGGAGAGACTGTTAGGAGGTAGAATTGACAGAACGCTGGTGGTGACTGGCTGTAGGGAAAGAAAGGTCAATCATCCATCCTCCTCAGAATAGTTGGCAGGCCACCGTGTGCTTTAAGATAGGAAATACAAGAGAAAGAGGAGAAAAAGCACTTAGTTTCAGACATTTATGTTTGAAAAACCCATAAGCATCTAGACAGACATTCTGAAGACAGAAAAACATTCTGCTCTGGGACTTCAGGAAGAGGTCTTATCAGAACATATAGGACTCAGAAGCCATCAGCCTGTAAATGGTGGCTGCTCCTTGGGAGTAGATGAACATATTGGTGTCATGGGCCATCAGGAAGGAAAGGGAGCTTAGCTATGTTGGCTGCTGTGGAAAGTCAAGTAAGATAAGAACTGAGAAATATCTTTTTGATCTGACAATCTTGTCACCCATAAGAGGAGGAAAAATTTTGAAACTCTTGTTACAGATGCGGAAAGGTAGCCTGGGCCCAAATGAACTCACTGTGTATTTAGAAAATAGCCCACAGTTGGGAAATTCACAGTGCCATTGCTTTAAATCAAATCCTTACTTCATACCAGGTCAGTATGGTATAATTCTGAGAATGGTTAGTAGCTTTATCCCAGGCACATATTTTGGGAATTCAACATCATTTGTACTATAATCAAAAAACAAACAGAAAAACATTATCCGTGGTCTTGGTGTGTGCCAGCAAAATCCAACGTGCAGAGATTTTCCAGAAATTGTTTTCTGAGAGTAATATACTTCAGAAATGTTTGATTTATAGGCAGCCACATATGAAAAACTAATAAATGTCTCTACCTCTTATTCATAAATATCCATGTATTGAATTTTCATGCAGTGTGCTATATATGTGACATTTTCCTCTCAGTAAATTATGGCTCATTTCTGTTTCTTCATCAGGATATACCATGATTCTGGAAAACGTGACTGGGTATTGATGTCTAGCCAATGAAATCCACATAGCAAAGATGTTATGAAGACATGGAATCATGAATATGAAATAAAATCAGTATAGCTATTTGGATGATTAGATATCTACACAAGACAGTCCCTGGTTATTACCTTTAACAGTTAGGTAGCACTAGGCCATGAAAGTTGCCTCTGTACCTGCCTCATTTGTGGCTCTCTTTCAGTCATGTGAGCCTAACTCCCTTGGCCACAAGTGGCTGAACCAGCAATCAATACCCGACCTGAAGGCAACCCTCTATAGGCTGGCAAACAGCCCACAAAGTTGCTCAGGACTAGAGAACTGAGTCCAATAGAAGTGCATTCTAATGGTTAGTAATTGGCCAGTCATATTCTTTATGATGGTGCTGGTAGGAGGGTAGTTATGTGTGTCAGACATGCAGAGTTAGTAGCTGCTGGAGCAGACACAGAAGCCTCCCTAACAGGCAATGGAGAAAGAAGCAACAGACAGTTCTGAATGAATACCAAGTACTCCTAAGCCAAAAGCTGCAGTTAGGCTGCTAGAGGTACCGCCAGTCCTGAATGATGGCAATAATGGTCCATTTCTCTGTGGAACTTGACTGTATACCTGTTGAGATTTTTTTTTGTCTTCTTTTTAAGCCCCCATGAATCTTTCCAGTCAACAAGTTTGTAACAAAGGCAACCTGAATATCTCTGATACTTGAAACTTGAAAATATCTAATACAAGTTTACATCACTTTCAAATCATGAGTGAAGTTAATGCGTTATTGAATTAGATTCCCTATACATATGTCAGTTACTTAGTCAACTGGTAATATGTACTGATAACCTACTATGTGCCAGACATGTACTAGCATTAGGAATTTAGTAGTGAACAAGATTGACATGACTCCTGTCTGGATTGTGCTATCGTCTAGTCTGGAATATTTAGACTCCTTGGGTCTTAATATGTACCATATGAAGAAATCTAAACTTAATGTATGTCAGAAGCATGTGATCTACATTTGTTTGCTTTTGTTTTAAATATTCATGGTTTCCGAATATATTACATCAATAAGGACGTAACATTAAAATCCATGTGTTAACATTTTAATCTAAGGATACTTGTATCAAGATACAGCTTAGTTCAGAGCTTTCTAAAATTTAGCACATCTGAAACAAAGTGAACAACAGAAGGTTAACAAAACCATAAACTATTAAGTACAACACGGCCCCTAAGTAGAGCCAGAAGTATAGCACTGCAACAAGACGAGACTTGCAGAATCCAACAGAGGAAGAGAATAAAATGATGACATTTATATGCCAGCATTTTGCAGCAGTGGTAATGTGCCACCTGTAAATGAAGTGAATCCTGGAAATAAAAAGGCTAGCCATTCGTCCTCATCCTAAGTAAAAGATAAACTGAAAAGTAATGGCATGGATTGCCCAAGATAACAGACTGAAAATAAAGATACAGGTGATTCGTTAAACTAGATGAAGAAAAATGGAGAAGATAGAATCTGATGCTTGGTGAAATTGAAATGTCAGGGAATTGACATTGATGCATTCTGTGATGGTCCTGCTAGTAACTCAATAGTCAAGCAAAGGATTTTAATGTTATATTTCTTAGACCAACTAAAATTAAGAATGCATGTCTTTCCCCATGGATAAGATGGCCCAGGGGGAGTGGAGAGTTGATGGAACCCTGTTAAGTGCTTCAGTTTCTAGGGCTTTTTAAAATTTTCCTAGTCAGTCTCTGCTTATCCATCTAGGACTCATTAGCTATTATTTTAGTGGAGCATCAACAGAATCAAAATGCTCTTATATTTTATCATTCAAACTTTTACAGGCTTTCTTTCCAAGATACCCAAATCCCTAAACACCTGAACTTCTAACTGCTGTACCAGACTTAGTCTCATTGGTTGCTATAGTGCTGCTGTGGAAATTCTCTACTTGTCTTCAATTAAATAGGTCGCAGTTTGAATGTCTGCAACTCTCTGAGAACACAAACAACATTAGAAATTAGAAAGATAATATGACTGTGACTACAGCAGGTAATGTTTAATTATCAGATTTATATGTACTTTTATACATTCAAATTTGAAACCTAAAATGAGTGGATGACCTTAAGGAAACTATAAACCATTAAATGGAATCAAGAATAGGTAGAGAACCCAAATAGATTGATCATCATCTAAGAAACTGAAAAGATTTGGGAGGCTGACATGGGAGAGTAACTTGAGCCCAGGGTTTCAAGACCAGCCTGGACAACATATTGAGAACCCATCTCTATGAAAAGTCAAAAAACTAGCCAGGCCTGGTGCATACTTGTAGTCCCAGCTACTCAGGAAGCTGAGGTGGGACGATCACTTGAGCCTGGGTGGTCAAGGCTGCAGTGAGACTTAATCATGCCCCTGTACTCCAGCCTAGGAGACAGAGCAAGATCTGTCTCAAAAATAAATAAATAAATAAGAAAAAGAAATTGAAAAATGAGTCAAGGATCTACTCCAAAAAGAGATACCAGGCCCAGAAGAGTTTGAGAAAGTTCTACTAAACCGTCAAAGAACAGATCATGCCTTTTTTTTTTTTTTTTTAAAAAAGGAAACTGATCAGAGCAAAGGAAAAGGATAAAAAGTTTCCCATTTCATTTAGACCAACATAATTCTAACAAACCAAAATGAAAAGTAGTCCTCCACCCCCAAAAACATAAGAAATAAATCTCAACTCTAAACATAGAAGCAAAAATTCCAAATATTAGCACAGAATCCAGCAGTGCATTAAAGGAATATTATATAATGACCAAGAGTTTATCCTAGGAATATAGGACTGCTTCAATATTATAAAATTTATTAATATGAATTGCCATACTATCTGATTAAAGAAAATAGAAAGCAAATGATTGTCTTATGCCAAAACCTACACTTGACAAAATTTAATATTCATTCCTATTAAAATGTCTTTGAGAGCCTATGAAGAGAAGAAAATTTTTTTTTTGACACAGGGTTTTGCTCCATTGCCCAGGCTGGAGTCCATGGCTTGATCACCACTCACTGCAACCTCTGCTTCCCAGGCTCAGGCAACCCTTCTGCCTCAGCCTCCTGAGTAACTGGGATTATAGGTATGAACAACCACGTCCAGCTAATGTTTGTATTTTTTTGTAGAGATGGGGTTTCACCATATTGTCCATGCTGGTCTCAAACGCCTGAGCTCAAGCCATCCTCCTGCCTCAGCGTCCCAAAGTGCTGGGATTACAGGCATGAGCCACTGCACCCAGCCTGAAAACTTTCTCTTTTTTTTCATTCTTAGAGATGGGTTCTCACTCTGTTGACCAGGCTGCAATGCAGTGGCTCAGTCAGGCTCACTGCAGTCTGGAATCCCTGAACTCAAGCAATCCTCCTGTCTTTGCCTCCTGATTAGGTGAGACTACAGGCATGAGCTACCACACAGGGCAACTTTTTTTTTTTTTTGGTAGAATTAGAGTCTTACTCTGTTGACCAGGCTGGCCTCAAACTCCTGGCCTCAAGTGATCCTTACACCTTGGCCTCCCAAAGCCTTGGAATTACAAATATGAGCCACCATTCCTGGTACAAAATTTTCTTATAGAGTATTTATCAAACCTTATAGTAAGCATCACACCAAACGGTGAAACATTCAAAGCAAGCACTCCTTGAAAGTCAAGAGCAAGAATATCTCTTGCCATTTTAAGTTTTAGTCGATATGCTAAAACAGGAAAAGAGACAAAAAATACAAATGGAAAGATTGAAACAACACTATTTTGGGCCAGGCATGGTGGCTCACGCCTGCCTGTAATCCCAGCATTTTGGGAGGCTGAGGCGGTCAGATCACTTGAGGTCAGGAGTTTGTGTCCAGCCTGGCCAACATGGTAAAACCCCATCTCTACTAAAAATACAAAAATTAGCCGGGTATGGTGGTGCATGCCTGTAATCTCAGCTACTCAGGAGGCTGAGGCAGGAGGAGACTCACTTGAACCTAGGAGGCGGAGGCTGCAGTGAGCCCAGATCACGCTGCTTTACTCCAGCCTGGGTGACAGAGTGAGACTCCATCTCAAAAAAAAAAGAAAAATAACCATTTCAGAGAATATAGTTAAATTAGCAGAACTAACAGAATTTAGTACCGTGGTTGGATATGTGATCAACATTTTAAAAATTAATAGCTTCTAGTACATCAACACTGGGTAGAAAATGTTAAGGGATAGAGTTCCATTCACAATAACAAAACCATACTATCACTTAGAAATAAATCTAATCAAAAAACATTAAAGACCTAATGGGAAATGACATAAAAGAAGATCTAAATAAATGAAAAGATAGATTTTGTTTATCCTTTCTCGATCCATAAAGTCAATGCAATCTCGGTCAAGATTTCCAAAATATTTTCTAATGGAGTTTAACAAATTAATTCCAAAAGTTTATGTGGATCAATAGAATTTCACTTGGCATAGTGAAATGCTTACTCTAAAAGAGACACATAAAAATGAATACCAACTTAATAGAAAACCTCTTGTAGCTTTCCCTTTCATACTCACATAGAAGACAGTAGCTGAGTGGAATGGCAGATATGCTTGTCTGCACTACTTAAATTGTTCTCTCTCATACCTTGCTCTCTCTTCTCTTTTGCTCAAGTCCTCTAACTTAATGGGTTCAGTGCATCATATGGTATGACTGCTTTGCATGTGGATATGTTTCCTCCAGATATACAACATAGAATTTTATAACTTTTCATGTCAATCTTTTTATATGGCCCACTTAATCCCTCGGCTGAGTATATTTTAATACATGATGCTTAGAATTAAGGCAAATAATTACCATTTCTACTTTGAGACTCAAGAGTTCCTGAAAATGTGCTGTGTGTGGTGGCTCACAACTGTAATTCCAGCACTTTGGGAGGCTGAGATGAGAGGATTGCTTGAGCCCAGGAGTATGAATATAGCAAAACCCCGTCTCTATATTTTTAATTAAAAAAAAGGAACTCATGAAAATTTGACCTCACATCTTATTATCAGATAAACTAGAAAATACAAAATACACACAATGACAAAACAATGTTTGTGATATACACAGAACCCCACTATTTTACAACAGCACTGCTGCCAGAGTACTAAAAAAATCTATTACACATTTTGAAAAATTTAATTTCAAAATGTTTTGTCTCACTGACAATCACCGTACTTTCCCACACTATTCTTTGGGTTTCTTTTTTCTGCTTTTTGTTTTGTTTTTTGAGACGGGGTCTCTGTTGCCCAGGCTGGGGTGCAGTGGCATAATCTCGGCTCACTGCAACCTCTAACTCCTGGGTTCAGGCAATTCTCATGCCTACACCTCCCAAGAAGCTGGGATTACAGGCGTGCATCACCATGCCTGGCTGAGTTTTGTGTTTTTAGTAGAGCTGGGGTTTTACACCATTGGCCAGGCTGGTCTTAAACTCCTGGTCTCAAGCAATCCACCCACCTTAGTCTCCTAAAGTGCTGGGATTACAAACGTAAGCCACCATGCCTGGCCTTGACTACTTTTTAAACATTACTTTTACCACCAAATTGCTCAGGCTAAAGTACTCTCTGAACAAGTCCATGCTTTATCTATCTCCCTTGTACCAATCAGCTTCCAAATCTGCATTTCTAGTAGGAACCACCCTTTCCTGACCTCCAGGCTACCCAGCTGTCTACATCTACAGGATGACCCACAGATCCTTCCAAATCAATATTAAATCAACAACATCCTCTTCCCTGAAAGCTTCTACTTCTCTCCCGCCTTTCTTCTTTGTGATTAAGATCCTCCCTATTCATTCTTATAATATCTATTGAGCACCTACTATGCACCAGTCACTGTTGTTGATGTTTGGAACAGTGAACAAAAAGAGTCTTGTCCTCATGCACCTATGAGCCTCATGTGCAGATGTGCAGGGACTCATATTTGCCATGTGGACAGACAGAGACAATAAATGAATAAACGGTAGGAGATATAAGAGGCAGGAAAAAAATTGAGCAGAGTAAATGGGATCTGGGGAGAGTCATTTCCAGATAGGGTTGTCAGGGTAGGCATCATTGGAAGGAGCTTAAGGGAGCAAAGACTTGACGATGTTGAGCAAAGACATGAAGAGTTCAGGGAGTTAGCACGTGGCTATCTAGAGGAAGACTGTTCCAGGCCAAGGGACAGTCAGTACAAAGGTTCAAGGCAGGAGCATTCCCTTACATGCTTGTGAAGAGCAATTGCAGCTGGAAATCAATGAAAGTGGGTAGGGAGACAGTAGAAAATGAAGTTGGAGAGGGGATGGAGGCCTAGATTCCATGGGCTTTTAGGGACTATTGTAAGGACTGGTCATTGCAGGGCTTTGAGCAGAGACATTATGTGGTCTTATTTATGTTTTAAACGTTCACTCTGACTGCTCTGTTGAAATTAGATGATAGTGGGGCAAGGGCAGACACGTGGAAACTAACTAACAGTAAGCTATTCCTGCAACCCAGGTAAGAGCTAGTGTGGCTTGGTCCGCCGTTCTCTGCTTACCCAAGCTAGAAACCTCGGTGAACTCCTCTGGCCATTCCTCCCTCCCACTTCCCCACCCATTCCCCTACACACCCCGCAATGTACACACCTGGATTCTATATCCAAATACAAGCCACTGCCCTCTACCCAACCACAAGAGCCAGCATTCAGTCTTATCTTGATCACTGAAACAGCCTCCTAAATGGCCCTCCCTGCCTTTCACTTACCCCTGCTTCCAGTCTATCCTATCAGCTGGGGTACCCTTCTCATTACAGAGGGTCTTAGCTTGGGATATACGCATAGAATTCACTGGGTCTGTGAACTAGTGAATTCTAGAAAAGTTTGTCATTTTCATTTACATGTAACTGAAATTTAGCATTTCCTTTATGCTTATGAACATAAGCAACAAACCACAGTACCTGTGACTGTCACCAACAGAAATTAGGTATTTTCATAGCATAATTAAAGTCGACACATGTCTCAAGATGTCATTTATATGCATTACCACTTTGAAATTATGATCTTAGACCTACTACTAGATTTTCTAAAATGTACTGATAACAGAGCAAATATCACAATTAAGAACTATTTTGTATTTCAATATTATTGGATTCCTTTTAATTCCTATACATTTTAATTTATACAAGGATTAAATGTATAGTATTTAACCTAATACAAATTATATTCTGAGGAATTCATGGGCTTTATTCAAGGCCAGAGAAGATTAAAAACTCGTGTTCTAATCATATTTAATCTATTCAGACCTGATCTTATTACTTCCATAATTTGAAAATCCTGAGGTGTCTGGCTAGCATACAGGATCAAGTCCCAAGTTCTAACAGTGCTAACAAGGTTCTCTCATTTTCCCTTGGCTAGCTTTTTCTGCTTTATTACAAATCATTCCTTCTTTTTCCTATCCTATGTTCTGACCATCCCAGACCCTGCTGCTCCTTGGCACATGGCCCTTTCATTCCTCTGGGCATTTGTTTTTAAAGTTCCCTTTTCCTGCAAAGCCTACACAACCGTGGAAACTCCTGCTCCATCTTCAAAGACTTACCTTCTTCTAATACTGCCTCCTCAGGCCAAATGAGTTTCTCCCTCATCCTTACCTCGTAGCATGTTGTATGCCGTTTTCCACATCCTACATATCTTTCACATCCTTTTTACATCTTGGTTGCCCACTTGCCTCTGTTGCTCCAGAGTAACACTTTCTGGGAAAACCTATCTTACATATCTCGGAATCCTTAGAGGATGTGAACAGATGCTCCATAAATGGCTAAAGTTCATTGAAATGAACCTAAATACTTTTAAAAAATAATTTATCTGAAACATGACTCACTTCTTTAACACATAAGAATATGACAAAATATGCCTTAGGAATTTTTCCCCAGTCTTCTTACAACCTTTAGGTTAAGAACGTGTTATATTTGCTTATAAATAAATGTTTGCAAACCAGACTAGAGGATACTTGCAATATATGTATTCAACAAACAGTTTTTAACTACCATTAAAAAAAAGATTTCTACAAATTATTAAGAAAAATACCAACCAGCTGAATAAAAAATTGGACAAAGACTTGAATAGAAACTTGGAAAAGATAGCTATCCAGATGGTCAAACATGTGAAATAAAGCTCACGAGGGCTTTATATGACTTGTCAGGGGAACACAAATTAAAAATCACAACAAGAAACCACACTACCACCCCAGAAAGGCTCGAATTTAAAAGACTGACAACCCGAAGTGTTTTCAAGGATGTAGAATTCTTATTCGTAGCTGGGGAACATGCACAATGATACAATCGTTTTGAAAAACCACCTAGTTTCTACCAGAGATAACAGGCATCTGCTTTATGATCCAGCAATTCCATTCCTTATACTCAAAGGAAATTAGTACTATGTTTTCTCATTTGCACATTATATTCATAGCAGCTTTGTTCATAATATCCAAAAGATGAAACAATCCAAATACTCAAATTGTGATAGATTTACATAATGGAATATTGCACATTAAAAAAGAAATAATCAGCTCCAACAAGTTGGAGAAATCACATAAAAATACTATGCTGAGTGAAAGAAGTCAGACACAAACAAGTTCTACCACGCGATTCATTTATACAAAGTTTAAGAATGAGCACAACTCGAAGATGTTTATAGAAGTCAGAATAGGGATTAACTTTTCAAGGAACAGACTGAAAAGTACACAAGAGAGTTTCATGCAGTACAGAAAATGTTGTAGAAGGAGGTTATCCAGATGTATATATAAGTAAAAATTCAAACTACATACTTAAGATTACTGTACTGTCTTCATTTCACTATGCGTATGTTGTTACTCACTAAACAAAATAAATAAACTTGGCCAAATCTGCTGAAGTAAGTGGTGGTGATTTTGGAAACTCGAGCCATGGCAAAACTTTGGAAAATGGTTTTAATATAGTCCAGAACATACTGCCAGTTGACTCAGTGAAAATAAAAGTGTTATCCTTGGACGATTAAAAAGGAGAATGAAAATAGAAGTACAGATACTGGAAATAAAAGCACTGCGTAAACGCACAGTGCTAGCATAAGCTTGCCCCAGCCTCGGACCAATAAAAACCTGGGTTAGGCCGGGCACCGTGGCTCATGCCTGTAATCCCAGCACTTTGGGAGGCTGAAGTGGGTGGATCACGAGGTCAGGTATTCAAGACCAGCCTGGCCAACATAGTGAAACCCCGTCTCCACTAAAAATACAAAAAATTAGCCGGGCGTGGTAGCAGGCGCCTGTTATCCCAGTTACTCGGGAGGCTGAGGCAGGAAAATCATGTGAACTTGGGAAGCGGAGGTTGCAGTGAGCCGAGATCGTGCCACCATACTCCAGCCCAGGTGACAGTGCGAGACTCTGTCTCAAAAAACCAAAAGAAAAACAAAAACCCTGGGTGAAGCCACTAATGGCTCAGAAGTCACTGAGCACCATGACAAGGTTAGCCTCCTAACCATCAGTACCTGTTGGGTTTACTGTCAACTTTCTACTACCTCTCCTCTTTCTTGTCTGTGCCTTCACAGTGGTGGCAGTTGGGACTGAAGAATATTTTATTCCTGCTGTAGTCAGGCAGGAGATGGAAAAATGTCTTTGAGGGAGATTATTTGGCTAGAAAGAAACAGACCTCCAGGTCCAGCCTCCCCACATCCTTGTTAAGTATATATGGTCATCCTTGATGGGTCCTCCTCCTCGTCCAATCTCCAGATCTGTTTAATCCTATCTTGTGCCTGCACAGCCTTTTAAGGACTTCACTGTTGTTCTTGTACAGCCTCCTGAGTAGGTCTCCTTGCCTCAGAAGGCCTCTTCAACCCTCCAGTTTCACTCTCCAACAGAGTAACTCATTCAAAAAAACAGATCTTATCATGCCATTCCATTTGAGTGGTTCCTTTTGTCTCAGAGTAAAATCTAAACTCTATGGCGGTAAACAGGGCCTTTTATAACATGTCCACGCATGTCACCCTCTCCAGCCTTATCTCCCCAGCAGGCATCCTGTGCAAGTCTTTAGAATGTGTTATCAAGTGGGAATGTGCCCAGGTTAGCCTGCAGAGGATTATCATGCCCCAGAATTCCATGAGTGTCTTACTGTTGTCCCTTACTATAGCATTTGGATTTAGTGTTTGAGGGAATCTGCAGGATACTAGTGGCATCAGCAGCAATTTAGTCTTCTGCCTTCTTGCCTTTGTCTCTTAGAATTTTAAGCTCTCTAGAGTGAGATTTCCAAACCTGAGGATTAATCACTAGACATGGGGCATCCTAAAACACAGCTTCCTATTCGTTCATGCTCAGAATATCTATCGGTATGTCATCAACTACTTTATTTTCAAAGTATACATTTTTCACATCTAAAGTTTAGATTCTTAACATGCAATTAACTGGAAAGACTGACCATGAGTGGAGGAGGAAGGTCGATGCTTCTCTTTTCTACTACTTTTTTTTTCTTTATAGGAACAACTCTATGATCTTCTTGGTGAGACTTTACATACCAAATTAAAATTTGATTATAAACAAATTTATATTATAAAACCCTCAAAATAAATAGGGAGGCATGAATAATATGTATTATTGTCCGTGTGTAAAGTCCCTAAACCCAGATATTGCCTACCTCTCTCTAGGTTTGTAAGACTAATATATAATCCCCAGTGCAGCACTTCAAAACTAGTATCTAAGTGTTGGCTTTGGGGAGTTCTCTGCCCCCTTTCCACCTCTGTGAAAAATGTTGTAAGCTTATGTATTTTGAGGGAAAGAGTCCATAGCTTTCAGGTTCTCAAAAGGATCCAAGACTGCTTGAAAAAAACCATTATGGTGACTAGGCTTTTTATACCTAGAAGCAACTACCCTTCATATTTATCTAGACCGCACTTAAGGAAGTGCTGTCTAGCAGACTTGAATGCTGCAGACCAAGATGCCTGTAATTCCTCAGCACAATTAAAGATAATTAAGTAGCATAGTATTATTGTTTTTAAGTTGCCATTTTCCTTTATTGGAAAGCAAGCAAAATACACTTCTTGTTTTTTACCACTCTCATGGAACTAATTTCTGGTTCAGTTTTTGAATATATTTACCTCAACGTTATATTTAACAAAAGAAGACTTTAACAAATGGAAAGATACCCTTTGTTCTTGGTTAGAACACCTAATCAGCAAAACGTCAGTTCTCCCTAAGTTAACTTATACATTTACCATGATCCCAATAAAAATACTAACAAGTTGTTTTATCTGGAGCCAGACAGGTTGATAAAATTAATGTAGAGAAACAAACATACAAGAATAGCTAGAAAATGTGAAAAGGAAAATTAGTTGAGGGGAACGGGAGAGAGACTAGTCCTATCACATAATTAAAATATACAACAAAGCCTCCATACTTAAAACAAGGTTGCACCAAAACATGAATTAGACCAACTGATGAAATAGAATAGAAAAAGAACACATAGAAATATGGCACATGGCCAGGCCTTGTGGCTCACACCTGTAATCCTAGCACTTCAGGAGGCCAAGGAGGGAGGATAGCTTGAGCCCAGGATTTCAAGACAAGCCTGGGCAATATAGTAAGACCCTGTCTCTACAAAATATAAAACTATCAGCCAAGCATGGTGGCATGAACCTGTAATCCCAGCTATCAGGAAGCTAAGGCAGGAGGATCATTTGAGCCCAGTAGTTCGAGTTTGTAGTTAGCCATAATGGTGCCACTGCACTCCAGCATGGGCAACAGAATGAGACCCTGTCTCCAGTATGTATGTATGTATGTATGTATGTAAATGACAGAGGTGATTTCTTCAATCACTAGGACAAAAATAAACATTTGAGATCTCAGTACAACTGGTTAGCCATTTAGAAAGGATAAATTAGATCCTTTCTTCACAACACACACAATAAATTTCAAATGATCAGAAATCTAAATGTAAAAAGTAAAACTATACTAACAGAAGAAAACATAGGCGAATTTCTCCATAATGTGGGCAGAAGGAAAGGATTCCTAACTATGATTCAAAATTCAGATACTATTAAGAACAACACATTTGCCATTATAAGAATTTTAAATTGTGCATAAAAGCACTTGAAGAAAAATTAATATGCAAATGACAAATTGGAGGAGAATATCTTTAACATTTTAAGATAAAGATCTAATGTTCCTAATATAGAAAGAGATTTAAAAATAGAGAAGACCAGGGCCAAGGTGCGAGGATCACTTGAGGCCAGGAGTTTGAGAGCACCTTGGGCAACATAGCAAGACCCCATGTCAACTAAAAAAATAAATTTTAAAAAAGAGAAGACCAAAAATCTTACAGAAAAATGGGCAAATAACAAACACATGAAAAAATGCTCCACATCACTAATCAGAGACATGCAAGTCAAAATCACAAGATTTTGTATGAGATACCATTTCACACCAGTCTGAATGGCTATTAAAAAGTCAAAGAAGGACAGATGCTGGCAAGGCTGCAGAGAAAGAGAATGCGTATACACTGTCGGTGGGAATGCAAATTAGTTCAGCACTGTGGAAAGCAGTTTAGAGAGTTCTCAAAGAACTTAGAACTACCATTGAACCCAAAAATCCCCTTATAGGGTACATGTCCAGATGAAAAATCTTTCTACCAAAAAGACACATGCACGCACATGTTCATCACAGGACTATTCACAATAGCAAAGACACAGAAGCAACCTAGGTGCCCAACAACAAGTGAGTTGGATAAAGAAAATGTGGTGCATAGACACCATGGAATACCACACAGCCATAAAAAGAGAACAAAATCATGTCCTTTGCAGCAATGTGGATACAGCTGGAGGCCATTATCCTAAGCAAATTAATGCAGGAACAGAAAACCAAATACCACATGTTCTTACTTATAAGTGGAAGCTAAAGATTGGGTACTCATGGACACAGAGATGGCAGCAGTAGAGACTGGGAACTACTCGGGGCCAGGGAGGGAGGAGGACAAGAGTTGAAAAAGTAACTATTGGATACTATGCTCAGTACCTGAGTAGCAGGATCAATTGTACCCCACACCTCAGTATCATGCAATATATTCAGGTAACCAACGTGCGCATGTACCCCCTGAATCTAAAAGTTGAAAAAAAAAAAAGGAAAATGGGCAAAACACGTGCATGGATAACTACAAATTACAAAATGACATTTAAAAGGTGCTCAGTTTCACCCGTAATAAGCCATTCTGTCAGATACATACCCAGGGAAACAAAAACCTATGTCCACACAACGACTTGTACACAAAATTTCATGGTAACTTTATTTGCAATAGTCCCAAACTAGAAAGAGCCTAAATGTCCATTATCAGATAAAGAGATAAACAAAATGTAGTACATCCACACAATGGAATACTATTCGGTGATAAAAAAGAACAGGCTACTTACTGATGATACACATTAACACTGTGGGTGAATCTCAGAATCACTATGCTAAAAGAAACCAGACAAAGAGTATACATGGTTTGATTTTTACATACAAATTTAGAAAGTGCAAACTAATCCACAATAACAAAAAGCAAATCAGTGGTTGCTTGGGCACAGGAGGGGAGGAAGAAATTTATTTTAAAGAGCCACAGGAAAAATTTTAGGGTGATAGAAATGTTTTATATTGATTGTATACTGATTAAATTTTATACAGTTCATAGGATTTCAACTGTACTTAAAGTTCATAAAGTGGCCTTTAAAAGATCAATTTCATTCATAATAAGCAAGTTACAAATTAAATTATCCTAAGATACTATTTCTTGCCTATCAGTTTGCCAAAATGGTGCATTCTGTTAGCAAGGCGGTGGAGAAACCCAACCCATATGAAGGGAATTTGCTACACCTAACAAAACTACCTGATGTTTGCTTAACCATCAACCAGCAATTTTACTCCTAGAAATCTAGTAAAGATATGCCTTCAAGCATCTGAAAATACATATGCACAAGGTTATTCATTGTAGGTTAGGAGATTAGTTTAATAAAATATGGTACGTATACACAATGGAGTACTATATCGCTGTGTAAAAACGGGGGATGGGAATGTCTTCTGAACTAATTTGGTGTGACTTCCAGGATATACTAATAAGAGAAAAAAGGCAAAAAGTGAAAGAATATCTATAGTTTACTATCATTTTATAGGTAATACATGGAAGAAAGAAAACATACATAGATCCATTATTTTTCAAAAAAGAAAAATAGGAAGGCCATATCAGAAAATAAAGAAATTGGTTACCTTCAAGACATGCAAAAGGAATGGGTTAGGGGAGCTAGGTCAGAGAATTACTTCTATGAGTGTGTACACTTTATTAGTTTTCACTTTTGGATGCATATGAATGTTCTACATAGTAAAAATTAAACTAAGGCAAGATGGAGTGAAAACTGTAACAATACAAACAAACCAGTGAACCCAGTGTTCTCTCAAATGAGTAATAAAACGACAGTGAAGGGGGAAAAAAGAACTAATCCAACGCATTTGTGAACACAATTCCTCGACTAGCCTCAGTCTATGGAGAAAAGAACTACAAACAAATCTTTTACTCTGATTACTAGATGAGTTTTCCATAGTGGTGTGGCTTTAGCAATTGAGAAATTATTTTATACGTATTGCAGGACTGAACAATTGAATGCAATGTTGCTGTCGGGAGCCAAGATTTTCACTAGGAAGAAGGGAGACAAAAATGTCCATCAGACCAGTCTGTCTTATAAGAAAAAACAACAAAAAGAAAAATGTTCCAAAAAAGGGATAGGGACATGTCAAAAGGAAACAAAAACTAGCTTCAAAGACCCAAATCTGGGAAAGTTGAGCATCAAAGATAAATAAGGACAATAATGATTATAACTGACTGCCTAAAAATAGGAATTCATAAGTCTATACAGAGAATAACAATTCAGTAATAAAAGGGAGAGATGTATTGGTGCACACCACAGCATGGACGAACATCGAAAACATCATGCCAAGTAAAAGAAGCCAGATCACACACTGTATGATTCCACTAATACAAGATACATAGAATAGGCAAGTCTGGAGAGAGAGAAGGTAGATGAGTGTTTCCCTAGGGCTGGGGGAAATGGTGGTAACTGCTAGCAGATATGGGGTTTCCTTCTGGGGTGCTGAAATGTTCTAAAATTGATTGTGGTGGTGGCTACACAACTCTGACTATACTAAAACCACTGAGTTGCACACTTCGAAAGAGAACTGTATGGTGTGTGAAATATATTAATAAAGCTATAAACAAATGGCATTAAAGACTTCCTTACAACAGAATGTCATTTGATAAATGTAGAGGCAGTGGTGGTATAATTGGAAGGTTACCATTTTACAGCCATCATGGTAAACATTGATTTGAACAAGAATGGATGCTAAATCTAGAGGGAAATGTTTGATGAGGAGCAGGGTATTTACTTACATGGTCTCATTGTCTTTCCACAAATTGTTTATTGATTGCAAAGGAACAAGTAGTAAATATATAGTGGAAAAAACAGGCAGCAAATAGGTAATTAAAATTTACACCACTCAATAGAAACAGATATCATGTCTCCAGAAATGATATTCTGAGAAAAGCACAAAATTGCCTATGAAAAAATCCAGCTAGGGATGCAGACCCGATAAATTCATCAAGAACATAAAACAACTGGCCTACATTCTTCAATCTTTTATGCCATTGTCATGAAAGGCAAAGACAGGGTGAGGAGCTATTCCAGATTAAAAGAGATGAAAGAGACATGATTTAATCTTATATTGGTGGGAGAAAAATGTTATTTTTCGGACAAGTGAAACTCAAATAGTAGGTTAGATAAAAATAATGAGGCTGGGCATGGTGGCCCACGCCTGTAATCCCAGCATTTTGGGAGGCTGAGGTGGGTGGATCACGAGATCAAGAGATGGAGACCATCCTGCCCAACATGGTTAAGCCCTGTCTCTACTAAAAATACAAAAATTAGCTGAGGGCGGTGGCACGTGACTGTAATCTCAGCTGCTTGGGAGGCTGAGGTAGGAGAATCACTTGAACCAGCAGGCGGAGATTGCAGTGAGCCGAGATTGCACCACTGCACGCCAGCCTGGGCTACAGAGGGAGACTCCGTATCAAAAAAAAAAAAAAAAAAAAAAATCAATATTAAATTTCTGGAATTTACGATTTTGCAGTTACGTAAAAGAGTATCCTTGGTCTTAAAAAATACACACTGAAGGAACACGGTATTTGCCACCTACTCTCAAATGGTTCAGAAAAAAATAGTAAAATCGTGGAAAAGGGGAGAGAAGGAGGAAGAGAGAATGTTACAGCCTAGGTTTAATACAAGTATGTTTGTAAGAATGAGAAATGCTCAAAGATACAAAATGGCATGGTTAAATGCCTTTCCTATGTGAGCCCCTCAATGCTGCTTTGCTTTGGATAGCCAGGAAAATCCCAGTCTCAAATTCACACCATTCCTATGTCATAGAAACCTCGTTAGCAGAGGCTGAAAGGGCAGGAGGCTTAGGGAGGTTTTCCGGGACTTCAGGAAAGGAGTGCGAAGTTACCCGGGGAAAACTGCACTGAATATTAAATTAGAACCGTAGTACATAGGACAAAGTGAAAAATGAACAAAGCCAAGGGAAGGAGGTTGGGCAAGCCTGGGGTCAACCACACTTTGAGCACCTTGGGAGACTGATTCCACAGCCAGACAGCTTAGTCCTTCCAGGGCCACCTTCCCCTCTCACCGGCCTGTCCCCACCCTCCTCTCAGCAGAAAAGGGAGGGAGAAGGGGACTTTCCTTCAGGTTCCAAAAGCACTTTAGGATCTAGCCCGAGTGTAAAGGCTGCATCTGGATTCCCTCTCCCAACCCTATGATTCCTAGGGTACCTAAATGCTTGATGGGATCATCGTTCTTAAACTGTAGGGCACAAACTCTCCTGCTTGCGTGATTTATGAAGATGCATTTGCTTATCAGACTGACTTTATAATAGAGTTCAAGGTTTTGGGCATGGTTTTTGAATCAAGGTATGGTTACTGAATTAAGGCACTCTCCATTGCCTTGTTTTTCAGACGGAGTCTCTCCCGGTTGGCCAGGCTGGAGTGCAGTGGAACAATCTTGGCTCATTGCAACTTCCGCCTCTCGGGTTCAAGTGATTCTCCTGCCTCAGCCTCTTGAGTAGCTTGGACTACAGGCATGCGCCATCATCCATACTAAGCTAGGTTTTGTTTTGTTTGTTTGTTTGTTTTTTTAAAATATCTTTACCAGAGACAGGGTTTCACCATGTTGGTCAGGTTGGTCTCGATCTCTTGACCTCGTGATCCGCCCACCTCAGTCTCCAAAAGTGCTGAAATTACAGGCATGAGCCACAGCACCTGGCCTGTTTTTTCAATCAATAAAGTGAGAATAACTGGATTTGTAAAATCTACCTTGCAAAATCGTTGGGACCGAAGAATTAGTTTCTGCTAAACCACATTGGGAAAGAAAAAACCCAGCATCCCTTTAATATTGGGTACTTTTTTTCTGTTCCAGTTGGTCACAAACAAATTCTCCTTAGAGCCTCTCACTGAATGCTTAAGTCACTCACCACAGCATTATCCAGTTGTTTACAGATAACTAACTGTGTTAGTAACATAGCTTGGAGGTTATCTCCCTTCCTTCCTGACAGAATGAGGTTTATATACTAGCTGTTTTACTAGGACACTGTGGGAATCATCTCTCTTCCTCGGTGGTAGGATAAAGTTTCTGACTTAACCAGAGATCACAAACCCGAATGCCTCCAGGGCCCAATCAGGTAACACAATTCAGAGAAGTGGGCTGATGTGAAGGTGAATGATGAAGGGGTGGGAAGGACTGCACCCATGGGAGAGCACTCCCTGTCTGCAAGCCTTCATGTTAAAAAAAAGAAAAAAGAAAGGTGAACCTTGGTAGACCAAACAAAGCATATCCAGGCAAGTGGGTCGGTTTTGCCCCCTCTTTATTAGAAGATGTCTACATTTCCTTTCATCTCCCAATTTTGAAGTCTTACATTTGTCGTGGAAATTGGCCCAGAGCCTCTTTCCTAGTATTTATTAACCTGGATGACGCTTGCTGGTCACCTATCATTGCAAAATCATTGGCTTTAATGTAGTAGAGTGATCACTGCTGAATGAGAAGAAGTGTACATAAATGTTTCTCATATTTGCTGAACTTTACCCCAAAGGTCTAATTCTACCGTCTCTCTTAAAGGACAACACTACTGGTTAAAAAACTACAAGGCACAGATTATTTTTCACACTGAGCTTTTAACATAAAATGCATAGAAGTCTCTTTCACCTATGTGCTCCCAAGACTGCACACAGCTTCCACCTCACGACCCTTGAATACTCCAGGTGGCTCTCCCACCCCTTCCACTTGCTAGCCCCCTCGCCCTCTTCACTCCCCACCACCCACCACTTCCCATCTCTCATCTCCTTTCTCACATCACCCCTTTCCATTCCCCCCTTTCTCCGGACACATACCTCTTGGGTTGTGTCCTCACCAGCCGGGAGCTTTCCCTGATAGAGAAGAGAGACATGAGGATCTGAGTGTCTAAAGGCAGCGGCAGCAGCAGCAGCAGTAGACTCTGTTCACTGCGCCTACTGTAAATAGAGCAACGTAGAGGGTGGAGTCTGGGGGAGGGAGGGGCCCCGAGGGAAGCTAATTAGAGAGACTCACCCATCAGGAAGCCCAGGCTTGTTGAAGGAGGAGGGCTTTGGACTGTTACAGTCTGGCTAACTCAAAGTCATCTTGCTGTTAAGGCCTGGTTCCCGATACTGCAGCCTGGTTCCTCTCAGGATGCTTTTTTTTTGTTATCATCATGTTGAACCTAATATCCTGACATTTGTGTTGATGAGTTGATCTCTGCCCTGCAAGAACTCAGAACCACAAATGTCTAGAGCAAGTGAGATACTGACTACTCCCTGCTGGGTTGTATTGCTGGCAGCTGATCCCAAAGAAAGGCAGAGGAAGGTCAGGTGTCCCAGAGTTGAGAGACTCAGTTGGTGGGTGTGAGAGTTAGCAACTGGAAGATGCCAGCTGTTAGCAGTCAAATTTATGTTCCTCTTGTTTGTGTATTTATGTGATTTTAGGTCCCTGAACCAGTCTGGGGTCTA
This sequence comes from Cacajao melanocephalus, assembly GCA_963573385.1. NCBI lineage: Eukaryota > Metazoa > Chordata > Mammalia > Primates > Pitheciidae > Cacajao > Cacajao melanocephalus. Next base: position 74,892 of record CAUYLG010015596.1, on the reverse strand, counting down.
CCAGCCCCTTGGACACTTAATACAGTCTGCTGCTGTGTACCTCCTGGAATCCAGTCTCTCTCCTGGCTACAAGGCTTTCTCCCTGCTTTGCTCCTGCCAACCTCTCAGCCTCCTCCCCTATCATGTGACCCTCTTTCGTTATATGCCTGCCACACTGTCTTCTCAATGTGTCATGTAGCTTAAGCCAAATGAGATCTGCCTCAGGGCCTTTGCACTGGCTATCTCTGCTACTGGAACATTCATCTCACTGCCCTCCCTGCTCTTTACTTAAATATCTGACTCCGCCTCATTCAGCAAACAGGGTCACAGTCTTTCTAAGGTTTCCCCAACTCTCCCCTCTATCACAGTAGACGGTTTTGTTTTCTTCATAGCTATCAACACTACCTGAAATTATTGAGTGTTTTTATTTACTTGGTCTCCATTACCCTCTCCCCACTAGATTGTAAGTGCCATGAGTTGGATCTGTATTGCTCATGACATTATCCCCACTTCTAGAATCAGTACCTGAAACATAGTAGGTGTTTAATATGTGCAGCGACTAAATGAATGGACACCATTCATTCACTGACTAAATGTTATTGAATACTTGGTGTGTGCCATGCACTAACTGGGTACTGGAGATACAAGACAGGTAAGGGCTCCCCCGAGGAGGCTTTTTGTCTAGAGTGAAGAGAACCATTACATTATTAATCAGTTGAAATTATGGTTTAAAAGAAAGAAATAAGAAGTCACGTTTGTTCACAGATTGAAATGAATGCATATACCAGAAGTTTTGGTGGGGGGGCGAATACCCAGTCATAGTGTCCGTAATTCTTAGGAATCTGAGCCAAGCTTATGAATTGATAAAGGGATTTTATTCCTCGAAACATGATGGGACCCCATGAAGCAAGGTCCCTATTTGTAGCTCTCAGACTCACTTTCTGCAGAGGAGTGTAATCAAGACTGCCCTGTAGCACCACAGATTTTTCAGGCTCAGTGTGTTTTACTTGAGAATAACCTTTGAATCCACATTTTAACCTTCAAAGAATACAAATTCTAGGGATGTCCTAGGGCTCTGAGTGTTTTTTGGAGCTTGTAAAAGAGATCTGCCATGAGGCTGGGCCTGTAATAGGCCAATGGGGCTTCCTTTAATGTTTCAGAGGAGGATTGAGACCAGGTCATTTCCCTCTGGGAGAATTCACTTCAGTAATCTTGTTGCAATCCTGCAGGACCCCAAATCTCTACTTGACTCATTTTTATTACCTGTCTGGCCCCTGAAGGCATTTGATTTTTTGGGGCCCTGCTTCAAGACATTGTTTCTGGCATCCTGAGAGTTTTAGGATTCATTCAGGTCCTGTATATCCTGGAAAAATTCAGATGTTAAAATGCTGATAACTAGGGTACCAGCCCAGAAATCTTTAATACACAGAGGTCTAAGATTCTAGTATTATAAATCTCAAGTCCTAAAGATTCATAAAATAAAATTGTGGGGAACATTCTTTTGAATTTCCTCCATAGGAGCGATTTTTTTTTTTTTTTAAAGACAGGGTCTCACTCTGTCACCTAGGCTGGAGTACAGTGGTACAATCTCAGTTCACTGCAACCAACAGGACAAATTTTACCCTTTGCTGGTTTTTTACTTATTATTGCTACCTAACAAATCACTCCAAAACTTAGGGGCATAAATACTCATTTTACTGTGCTCCAAGGTTCTGTGGGTTAGGAATTCTGATAGGGTAGAGAGGGTACAGCTTGAGTCTGCTCTGTGATGTCTGGGTCCTCAACTGGAAAGAAGGCAGGGGTGACTCAGTGGCTGAAGGTTAGAATCAGATGGAGACATCCTCACTCAGATGTCTGGTGGTTCGTGTGGACTACTGGGTAGGCAACTTTCACATGGTGTCTCAATGAGGTAGATGCACAGGCTAGTTTGGGCTTCCTTATAGCATGGCATCTGGGTTCCAAGAACAAGTATTTCAAGACAGTAAGGCATAAGTGCACGGCATTTTTATGATCTGGCTTAAGGTCTCATGGTAAGAAGATAATGTGGTATGGGATTATTGCAGCATTTTTGGAAAATAGAATTTGCCACAGTAATAGATTTGACTTTTAAAAATAGCTAAAAGTCATTAGGAGTTAAGCTTGATGAACAATGTGAATGAAGCTGTTTCGATTAAAAATTGAGGAGTATGAGCATTAAATAATAAGAACATTTTCTTCTGTGGATCACATTCAGTCCAGAATGTATTTTTGAAAGAGCACTTCTAGAACTTTTCAAACAAGCTACATCATTCTACCAACTACCATGGTTGATTTGATTGGGCATTGTATAATGTATATCATCTTCCAAGGAAGTATTTGAAGAAGAACTGCCATGCAGATAGGTACCTTGTTGAATTTTTATTGAAGGTGAACAAATAACCTCATCATCATATATCACATTTAGTGCACACAGCCACCTTCACAAGCTACACTTTTCTTTTGGGATAAACTCTGAGATACTAGCAACAACAGTGGATCTAAAATGCTTTGTAATGTTTCCAAAACCTGTGTTCTGACAAGCACTAATTCCTGGAGGTAGGACATTCTCCTCCCAGAAATTAATAATTTTCAGTTCACATGAGTATTAAAGGGTCTCCGCAAAAGAAACTTGTTTGACATTGTCAACCTAGTGACCAGAAAACTCCTTTTTCAAGGAGATCCTATTAACGTCTCTTGGAACTAGCATACTGTGGAAAATACTGCCCTGTGGTTTTGTCCTTAAAACGTCTTTGGAAAAAACAGCAACAACAAAAACATACAGTTGGTTTGCCATTTTGTCTCTAGCGTTCATTTTTAACTTCTGATTAAACTGGTGCCAGTTAATCTGATTAACTTGGGATGGAGTTCACCTGGGGCCATTTGATAAAAAGCTCATTAATACAACAGCACTGTGTTGCCTGGGTTTCAAGGCTGCTTTCACAAATGTGAAAAGCAATCTAGGGTATAGACTGTAAAAGAATCACACAGCCGAAGGAAACCTTAGAGATTGTCTGCTTTAACTCCTTTATCTTAAAGATGGAAACTGAGGCTTAACTTCTATTGAACTTCCCCAAGAAACATTGGTCAATGCCAAATCAGAACTGGAAGCCACATGTACTTTCCTAAGGTAGCTTTTCCAAATATTAAAAAGCGCATCTGTATATCTTAGAATAAGTCTGGATCCTGTGTCTCTTAGAAACAAGAATTTGGAATCAGGCCCTTATCAGAGACTTTTCCCTTTATTAGCTGTATATTTTTAGGTAACTTACTAACCCACTCACCTCCTCCAAGCCTCTGCTTTCTCATATATAAAATGAGAATGATATTGTACCTTAGCTGCCTTATGGCATAGTTGTGAGGGTCAGATGAGGTAATATTTTTGGAAGCACTTTGAAGGCACTATGTGTGGAGCATTATGCAAATATAGGCAATTGATTGCTGTCTGCTAATATGCAGCCCTCTCAGCCCATAGAACCATGACTCTGGGTTCCTTAGTAATTTGATTGGCTTGAGATGTTCATGGACTCCCTAGTGCAATTAGTCATTTAAACCAGCCACTGTCTTTTTTATTTTTAACCTCTCCTTTTTATCTCTTTTATCAAAATAAAGCATTGAGGACAAAACTTCAAAGCACATTTCCAAAGATTCTTAGAGATAAAACCTAAGATACGGCCTTCTCATTGCACTTAGGAGTTGGAAAATCTAATGTTTTGTCTTGAAAAATTCTGGGCATTGGGAGACTTGTTAGGCAAGCTGACCACTAAGATTTGTAGGGCTTGGGGCAAGAATGCTGAGGCCTATACACCCTATGTCTACATATTTAAAAGCTGTAAATAAGCCTTACCAAGTGTTATACAAAAATTCTTTTTTTTTTTTTTTTTTTTTTTTTTTTAGGATCTGGAAACTTGCTCTGTCACCTAGGCTGGAGTGTAGTGGTATAATCTTGGCTCACTGCAACCTTGGCCTCCTGGGTTAAAGTGATTCTCTTGCCTCAGCCTCCTGAGTAGCTGGGATCACAGGCGTGCACCACCACACCTGGCTAATTTTTGTATTTTTTTGGTAGAGATGGGGTTTCACCATGTTGGCCAGGCTGGTCTTGAACTCCTGACCTCAAGTGATCCACCTGCCTGGGCTTCCCAGAGTGCTGGCATTATAGGCGTGAGCCACCATGCCTAGCCTGAATAAGCATTTCTAAGCAAAAGTGTTCTTATATTTCATACATCGGGGTGGTTGCCAACTATTTGGGACTACAGGTGCATGCAGAGCCCAGCTTCTGGCTGTGAATGAAAAATTCTTAGAATTGCACACAAAATGTAGCATCACAGAGAGAGCTGAACCTGGCTCCAAGATGCTGGCACCATGCCCATAGCTCACTCCCTTCTCTTCCCTGGACACCATCTAGCACCATGAAGTCCTCTCTCATATATGGGAGGTGAACTCCTGCATCCAAACTGCATAACCACACTCTCTTCAAACAGCCACCCAGGCTACCCTTTAGACTTAAGGATTTGCGACATTCATTGCCAGCAGGCCGGTACCCAGGAAAAAGCCTGCACAGCCTCTGGAAGCAGGCTCAGGACTGTTTGGACACGGAATTTCAAAGTCCAAACAATGGTGTTCCAGTCACGGTCTAGAAATAGGTGCTTAGACTCCAAGTGACATGCCCCTCATGTAGTATCCTCACTTTGCCAAGAGAGGCAATGCCAGAGGATGGCCAGGACCGGGTCTGCTCTTGCCTGGGTCTAAGAAGGGGACTGCAGTTAGAAGCTTCTTGCAAAAGTCTCAGTGAATGGCAACAAGGCTCTGACCAACGAAGCAAAAGGGGTCAGCAATAGGGAAGGTCACATAGGGATTTCATGGTACTTAGAAACTACCAAGCCATGAGAGAACAAAACAGGAAGGAGGCAACAGAAGACACCCAATTTTCAATCCTGGGTTATTGGTGGGGCTGGAGAAAATCCTCTAATAGGAAAATGTACTAAGGTTTCTGTTAGCATTGTGATTTGTTCCTGGCTGAGTAACACTGTTTTCCAAATAGTTTTAAACAGAATTGTTACCCATTCACATGTTTTCACAATCGTGCATATGTTTAAGCATTTTCTTCATGCATGAAATATAAGTACATTTTTGCTGAGAAATGCTTATTCAGGCCAGGTGTCATGGCTCATACCTGTAATCCCAGCTCTTTAGGAGACTGAGGTCAAAGGATATCTTGAGGTCAGAAGTTTGAGACCAGCCTAAGCAACATAATGAGACCCCCCCATTTCTAAAATAAATAAGTAAAAATAAAATAAAAATAATAAAAAGAAGGAAATGTTTATTCACAGCAATATCATACAGCTATATACTTTAGGAAAACGTGTGATTTCTATTTAAATATTTTGTCACCTTAAGTCATACAAATGGACTTGATTCTATAGCCTGTATGGCTAAGAATTCAATCAGCTGCAAAATAGGGCTATTGAAATTGCTTTATCACTAATTTTTATTTTTTATTTTATTTTATTTTTTGAAACAGAGTCTCACTGTGTCGCCCAGGCTGGAGTGCAGTGGTGTGATCTCAGCGCACTGCAACCTCTGCCTCCCAGGTTCAGGCGATTCTCGTGCCTCAGCCTCCTGAGTAGCTGGGATTACAGGCACACACCACCACGTCCAACTAACTTTCGTATTTTTTATAGAGATGGGGTTTCGTCATGTTGGCCAGTTTGGTCTCAAACTCCTGACCTCAAGTGATCCGACTGCCTCAGCCTCCCAAAGTGCTGGGATTACAGGGGTGAGCCACTGTGCCTGTTCTATCACTAATTTTTAAAGTCCACTTCTAGAGTGTAATGGGGTAAGATTTTACTAAGCTTGAGTCCTCAAAAGTATGAGATATGGCTTTTTCTATTACAGGTTAATCTATCTTGGTCATAGGAAAGAAATATGTAAATGGACTCTAATTATTGTGGTTGAAACACAGCCATGACAGCTGGCTGACAATCCAGTCAGAAAAACATGGTTTGGTTTTGTTTGTTTCTTTGCTTTTGTGAGACATCAGTTTGTGCCAGACAACTCTGAGAATGTAACTGAAATCTAGAGTTATTGTTCTAAACTCACTTATGAGAAATAAAAACATGTCTTTCTGTGAAAGTAATCCATTAAATGTTTGCTTGAAAGATAAAAATGTTTATGTAGTTTTATGAAAGTTTCCACTGATAAATAATAAATTGTAGAATTCCCAAGATGGTTTTTCCTTAGTAAAGATTTTTAAAACGTTTCACTCTTTCTCTTAATACTGATAACTATACCAGGTAAACCACATAGAATTAAGTGCATCTTGGGTTGAAGGCCCTTAGAGCATTCCAGATACCCAAGCATACCCCAAATCAGAGTCTAAGAGACACTGAGAGGGACCGGAGCAGGACAGAACCATGGGTGACAAGATCTTCTTCTCCAACTTCATATGCTTTGCAGCTCACAGAATGAATTTGGTAAACCCAAGGTCTCAAATGGGGGTGATAAAAGCTAGGGGTAGGGGTGAGGAGCGATGTGGCTACTGAGAAAATGTATGCCAGGCATGGGGCTCATGCCTGTAATTCCAGCAATTTGGGAGGCCAAGGTGGGTGAATTGCTTGAAGTCAGGAGTTTGAGACCAGCCTGGCCAACATGGTGAAACCCTATCTCTTTTAAAATATAAAAATTAGATGGGCGTGGTGGTGGATGCCTGTAATCCCAGGTACTCCGGAGGCTGAGGCGGGAGAATTGCTTGAACCCGGGAAGCGGAAGTTGCAGTGAGCTGGAATCGTGGCACTACACTCCAGTCTGGGAGTGTAGTGAGACTCTGTCTCAAAAAAACAAAAGAAAAAGAAAATGTATCAGAGTATATTCAGAGGGCACGGAGAAGCACAGGAGTAGAATTCCTTGCCAAGTCATTCCCCTCAATCTTTGTTGACATCTTAGGAATGCCAGGCAATCGCATGCTTCCTCTTTTCTGGTTCTGAATCAGTTGAGAAATAGGTATATAAGTGTAATGAAAATCAAAATGCATCTTTACTCATGGTAAAGCTGCACCAGAGAACACAGCTTGCACTGTGGCTGGATAGGGGCCTCTACCAACCAAGTGTGGTCTGTCATTTCTACCTATGTGTAGAGAGAGTTCTCTTCAGAGCACACTTGACCTGCCTGTGCCGGGAAGGGAATCTCTGCTCTCATTCCCTGTTAAACACGGAGAACAGAGCCGTGGGACATCAGCCTCCGGAAGGTAGGCCCTGAGCCCTCATCCTGCTCTGCTGGATGCAAGGGAACAAAATTAGAGAGGACTGCATGCGGGCAGGTCTCAGCCGGGAAAGACAGCAGGCCTCTTGACCTTCATTCCCATCTGCCTGACGGTATCGGTCACTCCTCCCCACAGGGCAGAGCTGGAAGTAGTTTTCTTGCTTCTCTGAGAGGACAAAGTGTAGACAAAAGGCACTATTTTAGGGCCCAATGATGTAACACAAGAAGAAAGGGAGAAGTGTTCCCTCGGATGTCATGTGACTCAGTGTTATCCTCTCAGAACATTCTAGAATAGGTGGCTTCTGGAAGTTAGATTGTGAAACGAGCTCAAGTTGTAATCAGGGTAGCTCTGGCTAATATCCACTCCCTGCTGCTCACCGGGGGATGAGCTGGGGGAGGCAGATATAATTTGTGGTTTGAGCACTTGTAGCTGCAACTCTGAGATCAATCCTGGAAAGGAGCCAGGGATTCCCTCCTGAGAACTGCACAGGACATGTATGGAGAAGGAAAGTAATTTATATTTAATTTTATTTGAAACTGTGCTTAGGAGTAAAAGGTGTCTCTCTTCTCAGGCTGTCAGTCAGGAGAACAGCTTTGGTGAGGAGTGGGTGTATCTGGCTATGCATTTAAGGGCAAGGTTGAGTTTTAATGGTGTCTTCATTCTGCTCACCATTGAAGCAAAGCCCTTCCTTATCTTCAAGATGACCTTTGCTTCCACCTAAACTCGTCAAAACAGGCATTCCTTCATTCCTTTAAGTGTGGCTCATAGGTAGATGGTAGAAAAAAAATATGTTAAAATAATTAACAAGGAATTGTGAATCTTAGCTCTCTTTAGCCACCTCAGATGCATTTGTATTTTAAAAGAACAGTGAGTCTACAGGAATAAATATCTCATTGGTTTAAATTTCAGGCAGCATTCTGAAGCTATTTGTCTGGGAATTGGTGATAGATAGAACTGTTCCCAGCGCCATGGAGACAATACAGCCTTCTACGAACGTAGAATGAGTAAGGACCAGGCACAGATTCAGCAGAGGGCAAGGAGGATGAAGACACAGAAGTGACCATTGATTGGCATAGAATGAGATCATTGGTCACTCAAAGGAATTGGGGAGCAGTACTGATTATGGAAGATAACGCAGGTAGTATAGTTCAATCCAACTAGTAGTAACATTGGGGAATTATCTGCCAAGCTGTGAGCTGGACACAACCAAAGCTTGAGGACAAGAATACACTCAGCTGGAAGAATGGGACAATGCTTGGGAGAAGGAATAGAATGAAACAATTTAATAGTCTGGATGTTCGAACCGGTGAGTAGACTTCTCTTTTTCTAAGCAAACCCGCAGCCTTGAACAAAGGGAATGCCAACCTCTTTCTTTCTGGCTGCAGAACTCATGCCCATGCCCCACCTAGATGGTGTGCCCTGGCCCGTCCTTTTATCCTTCCAAACATGCATTCTGTTCCTCCCCTAGGCAATTCTTCTGCTCCGCCAAGCTGGCACCCAGTTGGTGCCTCACACCTTTCACACATCTCTCCTTGCCTCTGCTGTAGCTGTTCTCCCTTCTGGCTTCCAAGACGGGGCTCTTTATGCCCCTGCTGAATTCTGCACCTCCTTTGAAGCTGGCCCAAGTACTCAGGTACTTCCTTTTCTGGGCAGGCTTCCCTGAGTACCAGGATCCTTCCCTACTCTGAACTCCAGATATTATCTGACTAATCATATGGCAATGATCACAGCAGTAATGATAATGCCTTATATTTCAATAGCTACTAAGAGTTTTTCAAAGTGCTGCCACATACTTCATTACACCTGTGGATCACAGGATGATTCAAAGGATGGTAAGAGATTATTTCTGCCTAAAAACAAAATAAAAAATTCAACAAGGAGGCCAGGCACACTGGTTCATGCCTATAATCCCAGCACTTTAGGAGGGTGAGGCAGGAGGATCGCTTAAGCCTGGGAGTTCAAGATTACACTGAGCTGTGATTATGCCACTACATTCTAGCTTGGGCAACAGAGTGAGACTCTGTCTCAAAAAAAGAAAAAAAAAAATTCAGCAAGGAAACTGAGGTCCATAAAGAGTAAAGACTTTTCTGCTTTTCCCAGGGCCATATACTCCAGGATGTATTGCATCTATCATTTGGGTCTGATTTAACGTACAGTTTCTGATTAAACATTGTTTTACACTGATTTCAAATAATTTCATATTGCCAGTCTTGGCTTTCTAATAAGACTATACTTTCTTTCAGGGCAGGAAAAATCTATTGTGTTTTTGGCATTTTCCTAGCACTCACAATTGCATCGAGTACACAACGGGGGCTTAAAAATGCTTTAATGATGATGTTCATGGTCACAGGTTTATGTTCCTGCACGTTGTATGAGTGTGAATATTTGAGTTTGCTGGGAGGTACCAAGGCACCATAATTCCATTTGACCCCATTTCAAGTGTTGGAGATCATGGGGCACATGTAGACTGAAGCGTAAGTAGCTCTCTGAGATGAAGTTCTTTTAGATTGGGAATGGTAGTATGGTCTACTCCATCAGCAGACGATGATGTACTACTGATGAATGATGGTTCAAAAGGTCAGGACACATACTTCCAAATTAAACTTAATATTGTAGGGGCTATGGAGGTGACACTTCAAACTAAGATATTTTATTCTTCCACCTCTGTATGCCCATGAGGAAGTTCTTTGAGACTGGGAATGGTAGCATTGTCTGCTACATCAGTAGAAAATGATGTACTACTCACACAGGAGCATGCAGTTTGTCCCCTGTGGTCAGCTGTTCCCCATGGTGACCCCGTAGAACTACCCAATTTCCTGTCTGGTGAGGTCCATACATTCACTTCCTTGTTGCCATGTATTTATAATCGGTTTATCAGTAGTACAATGATGTACTACTGAGGTAGTAGATGATGCTACCACTCCTAATCTAAACTTCCTCGTGGGTGTACAGATGGGGAGGAATAAAATATCTTAACGTGTCACTTGCATAGCCCCTACAATATTACGTTTAATTTGGAAGTATGTGCCCTGACCTTTTGAACCATCTGATGTGAAAGTCCATGCCTCCCTCTCTCCTATCAGTTGTGGCATTTTCGCCTATGCCTGGTTCGGTGGGGAAGAGGGAAAGCACTTGATTCTATGGCATGGCGATAATGCTCATAGAATGTCTTGGAAGGCTGGCCATCCTGCTGGTGCCTTTGGCCCTCTGAAAGGGAAACTGGGGAGGCATGAGATGGTCTTCTCTCTCCTTGGGCTTTGGGAAAGAAGGATGGTCTATGGATCACTCCCCTGGCTCCATGGGTGACTCCTCAAGGAGAGGAGTGGAGCTCTGCACAGGCTCTAAACCCAAGTCCTTGAGGGTAAAGCTATTGAAGATAATTGAGGTGACAGGGTAAGGACAATCTGGCGTTCAGCTCAGGGATGGGCTGACTGCATGTCCCAGGAGTGACGGAGCCACTGCTTGACGTATCTATTGGCTTGTTGCTATGTAGATTTATGTCCCACAATTACGGTATGCGGTCTCAAAATATGATGACATCATGAAGGTTTGCTTATACATTAACATTATAGTTTCAGTACTTACAGAAAACCCTATCAACTATTGATTACTGTGTAAAGATTAATTGGAACCAGCATTCAAACTCAAGCATGTAGGCATGCCAGCAAGATTATTGAGGTAAAACATATCAATGTATGCCTCTCAGTTTCTGAATCAGTCTTGTGGATCACTTTTAATAAACATGTAACACCTACCTCATTTCTAAATAATGACATCAAATGTTCCAGAGAACTTGATCTTTTCCGGAGGGAAATCAATCAAACTGTGACAATGTAACAAACATCCTGAGACAAACGTAACAGCAAGGGAAGTAAAAAGAATATTTATTATGATAAGAATTATTTCCTTTTCCAGAATTCTTATCTTTGGGTTTATCACACTGGGAAGTTCTAGAATTGGCTGTGAGATGAAAACAAAGGAAATAGTTAAAAAATTCTGAGTACCCAGACCTGGAACAAGTAAACTTAACAAATATTTACAGATCTCTCCACCCCAAATCTACAAAACATACATTTTTCTCAGTATCACATTACACCTATTTTAAAAGTGACCATATAATTGGAAGTAAATCACTCCTCAGCAATTGCATAGCATTTCACAGGTTTAAATAAAATATTGGTTGGCTGCATGTTTGTTATTTTCATCCCTTATTCATTCCTGTCTCTATTGTTAAGCACAATTATTGGCATAAAAGAGGTTTTTAATACCCATTTTTAGACTGCATTCTAGCCTGAGCAATAGAACAAGGATCCCATTCTCTCTCCCTCTTTCTCTTCCTATTTCTTTCTCTCTTACATTCTTTTTTTCCTTTCTTTCACTCTCACTTTCTTTCCTCTCTTTCTTTCAAAAATTAAAAAAAAAAAAAAAAGTCATCCAATCCAATCTCTCTTTTAAAGAGCAAATCTCTCTACCTAATCTATAATGGTCATTTGGTCAACCTAATACATTCATTTTTAGGATAACTGTAGTTGTATAAAGGCTTTTCTGTGACAAGCAAATATATTCTCCTTTAATTTCTCTTCAGTGGTCCCAGTTTTGGTTTGTAAGGTAACACTGACTTAACCTAGTCTTTCTACTATATGACAAATTCAGATCTCTGAATTCATAAATTTATTCAGGAAGTATTGAGTCTCTATGAAAGTCAGGAGGCCTAAGGTCTAACTCTGCTCAGATAAAATATAAAAGCTCGCTTCTACCTACAGACAAAACACTAAGTTTTCAATATGCCATGCCAAATAAATTATAGATCCTTCCCACCAGTCTAGTTACTACTTACTTTGATTATGCTTAAAGTTTGATGTCCAACAAAAACGACAGTAGTTGTAACATTAGATTCATGACAATAAAGGTGACATTTCTTTTTTCAAGTTTCTATAAAATTACAACACTTTTTTTTTTGAGATGGAGTTTCACTCTTGTTGCTCAGGCTGGAGTGCAATGGTACAATCTCTGCTCACTGCAACCTCCACCTCCCGGGTTCAAGTGATCCTCCTGCCTCAGCCTCTGGAGTAGCTGGGATTACAGACATGCGCCACCATGCCTGGCTAATTTTTTGTATTTGTAGTAGAGATGGGGTTTCTCCATGTTGGTCAGGCTGGTCTCAAACTCCCGACTTCCCAAAGTGCTGGGATTACAGGAGTGAGCCACCGCGCTCGGCCTTTTTTTTGGGGGACAGTATCTCACTCTGTCGCCCAGGCTAGAGGGCAGTGGCGCAATCTCAGCTCACTGCAACCTCTGCTTCCTGAAAAGCTGGGATTACAGGCATGCACCACCATACCCGGCTAGTTTTTGTATTTTTAGTGGAGACAGGGTTTTACCATGTTGGCAAAGCTGGTCTTGAACTCCTGACCTCAAGTGATCTGCCCGCCTTGGCCTCCCAAAGTGCTGGGATTATAGGCATGAGCCACTGTGCCCAGCCTACAATACTTTTAAGTTTTAAAAACATGTTGAGGCCAGGGATGGTGGCTCACACTTGTAATCCCAGCACTTTGGAAGGCTGAGGCGGGCAGATCACTTGAGGTCGGGAGTTCAAGACCAGCCTGACCACCCTGTCTCTACTAAAAATACAAAAATTAGCTGGTGTGGTGGTAGGCGCCTGTAGTTGCAGCAACTTGGGAGGCTGTGGCAGGAGAATCGCTTGAACCTGGGAGATGGAGGTTGCAGTGAGCCAAGATCAAGCCACTGCACTCCACATAGGCAAGTGAGACTCTGTCTCAAAAAATAAAGCAGAAAACAAAAAATAAATTTTGAAAGTGTTCTATCCAAAACAGAATGCAATATTTTATCCTCTGACAAGAGCAAAGAAAGTGCTTCATTTTACTTTTATGTCATTTTGGGAAAAACAGAGGCTCTAATCGCTACATATACTAGTCGTGCATCAATTTAACATTTATTCACTGAGCACTTCTTAACTATCAGGTACCTCAGGTACAAGGATAATATTAGTAGAGTGACAGCAAGGAATCATTAAGATGAATAAAAATATCTGTACCTGCCCTGTCTGAGTTTCAAGATTTTAGATCCATATAAGAAAGTTTTCTCTAGCAATTAAAACTGTCCAAAAAAAACTCTACTTCCAAACACAGTATATCTTTATATTCAAATAAGAAGTTATAAATGACCATTTGTAAAGGACAAGACAGCAAATATATGCAATATGTGCAAGCCAAAATTTCCCTGTTAGCTCCCAAATTCCTTATTATTTTTTTTTACTTTAAGTTCCAGGATACATGTGCAGAATGTGCAGGTTTGTTACATAGGTATATGTGTGCCATGGCAGTTTGCTGCACCTACTGACCTGTCCTCTTAAGTTCCTCCCCCTCGCACTCTACCACCAACAGGCCCTGGTGTGGACTGTTCCCCTCCCTGTGTCCATGTATTCTCATTGTTCGACTCCCACTTATGAGTGAGAACATGTGGTGCAAAATTCCCTAATTTTTGTGGTGCAAATTATTTTCAAGCTGGCTTTCACACAGTTATACAGGTCTGGACAGGTGCTTCGTATCCCATGGAAGGAGGCTATAATGCACAATTTCCCCACTACTAGGCAGACAGATTCAGAGCCTAAAGCCTTCCCTTAGAATGACTCGAAAATCTGTTCACATGACTTCTATCTCAGGTCTTCTGCCCAGTCTATTAAGATACTCATCTGTCTCTGAAAAGGCTTTTCCCAACTCCTTTCTAACACAGACTGATTTTATTAAAAGGAGAATTACTTATAGAGGATTACTTCAACTGAAATAATTATCTGGACGTCTTAATGGCAAAGGAAAGGGAGGAAAGGGCTTGAGTTTCAGGGTAGGGAAGATGTGAACTCTCAATCATTGTTGATGGGTGCAGATTTTTTTGGAGAATAATTGGTCAAAATTCGCTAAAACCTAAGACAATTTAGGAAATTTAACTCTAGAAATTTATTTAAAGAAATAATTAAGATTATGTGAAAAAAATTTGTTCAAAGATACTGATCCCAGCATTATTTACAAAAAGGAAATATTGGAGGCAATTGCTTGTATGTTTGTATATAATGAATTAAAAATTATACAACTATACAAGGAAGTAATATACAAGCATTAAATATGTATATTTACTGACAAAGTGTTATATATTGTTAAATTTAAAAGCACATTATCAAATATATATATAATATATATTGCATATTATTATACTATATTCTATGGTTTATATGCATGTCCTTAATATGAATTTTTAAAAATTGGAAATGTTTATCTCTTGGTAAAGGAGTCACAAGCAATTTTTCATTTATTCCTATATAGTTTTTAAAATGAACATGTATCGCCAGGCACAGTGGCTCATGCCTGTAATCCCAGCACTTCGGGAGGCCAAGAAGCACAGATAAGCTGAGGTCAGGAGTTTGAGATCAGCCTAGCCAACATGGTGAAACCTCGTCTCTACAAAAATTAGCAGGGTTTGGTGGCACACGCCTGTAGTCCCAGCTACTCAGGGGACTGAGGCAGGAGAACTGCTTGAACCTGGGAGGTAGAGTCGAGACTGTGCCACTGCTCTCTAGTCTGGGTGACAGAGCGAGACTCCATCTCAAAAAATAAATGAATAAAAATAAAATTTAAAATTAAAAATGAACGTGTATCACTTAAAATGTATTTTGAAAATAAAAAGGTAGGTAAAGAAGGCTATCTATGCTGAGGCAAGGAAGGGAGAGGCAAATATATAGGAAGGGAAGTCCTACCTGAGGATCTTTACTGCTACAGAGAGTATAACAGGAAATCATTCCTGGAAAAAACTGGTAAAAGACCCAAACATCTCTAGCACATGTT
The DNA here is from genome assembly GCA_963573385.1 of Cacajao melanocephalus. Lineage (NCBI taxonomy): Eukaryota > Metazoa > Chordata > Mammalia > Primates > Pitheciidae > Cacajao > Cacajao melanocephalus. The sequence goes on along the minus strand of CAUYLG010015596.1, from coordinate 59,787 downwards.
ACAATGAAGAGCCAAAAGCTGAAAATGCAAAAGTTGTTAGTAATTCATTAAAAGATGTCTTTAAAAATATATTAAGTTATACATGATTCTTTCTGATTTTGATACAAGGAAGAGTTAATAAGAGGGTCAAGAAGGCATAGGGCACCTACACAGAGGATGCATGTATGTGAGAAATAACACATTCATTCATAAGACAAAGTTGGGGCCAGGCACAGTGGTTCACGCCTATAATCCTAGTACTTTGGTAGGCTGAGGCAGGAGTTCAAGACCAGCCTGGCCAGCATGGTGAAATCCCATCTCTATTAAAAACACAAAAATTAGCCGGGTATGGTGGCGTGTGCCTGCAGTTCCAGCTACTTGGGAGGCTGAGGCAGGAGAATTGCTTGAACCCAGGAGGTGGAGGCTCCAGTGAGCCGAGATCGTGCCACTGCACTCCAACCTGGGAAACAGAGCAAGACTCCGTCTATTTAAAAAAAAAAAAAAAAAAAAAAAAGACAAAGCCAGAAGTTACAATCCTTCTCATGCAGTCCTATTTACCCTAAATCAGAGAGAAGCAAACAAAACTAGCTAGTGCTACTTAAGGCAGGTTATTCTATCTGCCTGAAATAATTCACATTTTGTAAGTTATAACAGCATTACAGAGCCTAGTCTTTAGGACTCAGTTAATTAAGCAACAATAAACATAAATCTTAAGTTCCAACAAAATGAGGATAAGAGAAGGCACAGCAGGAATAGTATGCAGCAACCGTTTCTGTTTTCAGTCATTTGTATCGTAAGGTTGCTATTGGCAAAGTCATCCTTTTTTTTTTTTTTTTTTTTTGAGATGGAGTTTCACTTTTGTTGCCCAGGCTGGAGTGCAGTGGCATGATCTTGGCCCACTGCAACCTCCACCTCCTGGTGCAAGCGATTCTCCTGCCTCAGCCTCCCGAGTAGCTGGTATTACAGGCATCCACCACCATGCCCAGCCAATTTTTGTATTTTTGGTACAGACGGGGTTTCAACACATTGACCAGGCTGGTCTCGAACTCCTGACCTCAGGTGATCCACCCCCAACCTTGGCCTTGCAAAGTCCTGTGATTACAGGGGTGAGCCACTATGCCTGGCCAAAGTCATCTTCATAGTAAGGGCAAATCAAGCCTGGGCTCTGAATGGAAAACATGAGGGTCAGAGTAATGACCAAGTTATAACCAGGAAGAAGTGCATCTGAAAACTGGTGCTGAGATCTAAAGTTTTACGTATTCACATCAGTGAATAAATCCCTCATTTCTCAGCAGAGGGGTGAGGCTGCTAAGCCTCATCTGACCATAATTTGCATAGCACCTATAGTGTGGTAGGCAAGGTGTTAAGGACTATGTGTAGTGAATTTAAAGATGCAGTCCTAAGGCAGCTTGGAATAATGGAAAGAGCAGAGACTGTGGAATCAGAAGATCTGGATTTAAGCCCTTACAGTGCCATCTACTAACAGTTAGATTGAGGGTAACAGTAAGTTTCTTCATGGGTAAAATAGGGATGATAACACATCTGTCCTACCAACCTCACTGGATTATCGTGAGAAACAAATCACATACTGATCATGAGAGGGTTACACAAACATTAGTCATTCTTAGTCATTTTAATCCGATTTCATTTTCATAAAAATGTTGAAAGGTGGGGGCCAATATGACTCACTAGCCCAAACACCTCCAAGGACAGATCTGACTATCAGCTGGGCTTCCTACATCATCTTCTCAAAATCTCAGTGAGAGATTATATTTAATAGAAATAAAATTATATTAGGACTAGATTCATCTGGTCCTTCTTAGAAGTCATCTACCCTTTTGAACTTGATTAGTACTTCACGTAACTGGAAAGCAACATCCTGCTGATAACACTCTCCACATACAAATACTCAAAATAGTCCAATACCACCAAGTGAATTCATTTATCTTAGTCAAAGTTCTCAAATTAGCAATGAAGCCCCAAAAATACAAGTATCACTTGCTAATAGACTTTATGTTTCTCCTTCCGTGTTGTTGGTCTGAAACCACAACGTTAGTTCACAAGTGAAACTCTTTTAAATTTTGAAAGCAAAACTTAAAAAAAGAAATCTAAGTCAATCTGTATTCTACCCCATTTGTCTTCATAAAAAACCACTGGAAATGATGATCAAAGTGAAAATGCTAAACTTACGTAAACAAAGAACTCGATTCAGGCATTCCTGATCCCCCTTAACCATTCAACTTTTTCTTCTTTCCATACCTTTAATCTCCTTCTAACATATTACACAACTTGTTTATTACGTTTATTGTCCCTCTCCCCCGACTAAAATGTGAGTTCCAAGAGGGCAGAAATCTTTGTCCACTTTGTTCACCAGATATATAAGGCCCCAGAACATCTGTGTCTGCCCGATAGGAGGCCTTCTATAAGTATTCGTTGAATGTTAAATACTCCTTTGCATCCTGTCCTCCCAGTTCTCCAACCCAGCTCCCCATTCATTAATGTGCCTCACTCTAACCATGCTCATAGGAGAACTCGGACTGGGAATAAATAAATGAGGCTCCAGATCAGAAAGGGAGGGAGGTCTTACATTTATCCCCTACTCTAGTCCCTAAAAATCCATCCTATGTTTTTTCCTTGTATCTCCTTTCCAAATTCTCAATTCTTCCCAAATTCTTTTATCTTGATTTCCTTCTCTGTACAATTCCATGTCTAAACTCAGCAATCTTCTTGGTCACTTGGGTGACAGGACAAACTTAAAGAATGGTAACTGAATGCTGTAATCACTCAGCCTCACTGAAAAGAAAACCCTGAAACAAGAAGAAACATTAGTGTGCCTCATTTCTTTTTCCTGTCATAGCTAAGCTGCTTCAGGGAGCAGGCTACACTTCCTTTACTTCACTTATCATCCATACCTCAACTCTTCTGCTCTTCATGAACCCTTCCAACTCCTTACCTGCATGACCACTAAGTTGCTTACTCCTTCAAGGCATATTTATTGAGCACATACTACATACTAGGCACTATGCTAGCACAGCTGTTTTAACAGCGAACATAAGATCTCTGTTTTCATGCAATTTGAGTGTACCAGGAAGACAATCAAAAATGATGAGTGATAAATGATGAGTATCATGAAAAAAATAAACATAGAGCTTTGAAAACATATAGCTGCTAGATATGACCTATTCTAAGAGACAGAAAAGGCCCCCTTGGAAATGTAATGTTTAAACAGAAACCCAAAGAGTAGGTGATAAGATGGAAGAGGAAGAGTGTTCTAAAGGAAAACTTGCAAAAATCTCAAAGAAAGAGAGTGCATATAAATAACTCAAAGTTCAGTAGGGATATGGCAATGGGATAAGCAGGGCCTTAAGAGGCATATTATTCTAAGACTTTATGGACCAGGGAAATGAGGGAGATATGACACAAAACTTCAGATTTATATTTTTTGGATAACGAATTCATTTTCCTCTTTGTAGTTAGAGCAGACAGGAAGAAGAATGGAGGCAGGAGATGATAGGGATGAATTCTTGTAACTTTTGGTTCCTATGAAAAGAACTTCCTCATACCACCCTGTTTTTTCTCAGATACCTTCAATATACTATTTTCTCTGCCACCCCTCTAAGACTACAGCCTTTTCTCAGCTCTCCTACAAACTCTCCTGGGTGACCTTACCTGTTTTTCACAGGTACCACACCATAAAGTGATGATGACTCCCAAACCTGTATTCCCAGTTCAGAATTCTCAGGGCCGGAGTTGCATTTCCTACCACCTACCAGACATATTCACCTATGCAATGCCTTATGTTTGAAACCAAACACAAAATCCAGACTCCACACATTTGGTATTTCCTAACATTGATGCAGTGATTCAAGCCAGAAATTCTAAATGCCGTCAGTTACCCTTCTCCTCCTTCCTCCCAGCGACTACCAGGTATTTTTGACCATCTTCTAAATATGACTCAAATTCATCCCTTCCTTTCATCTCCTATACCAATGTCTAAATTTAGTTTTGCATAAACTCTCATTTGGATTATTCAGCAACTGGTCTCTACATTTCTAGCCACTTTGTAAAATCCATACGCTACACTGTAAAATATTTCCTCCTAAAAAGTGTTTCTCTAGGCCAGGCCCAGAGACTTACACCTATAATCCCAGCACTTTGGGAGGCGGAGGTGAGTCCATTGCTCGAGCCCCTGAGTTCGAGACCAGCCTGGGCAACATGGCGTAACCCCATCTCCACTAAAAAAAAAAAAAAATACAAAAATTAGCTGGGTGTGCCAGTGTGTGCCAGTCCCAGCTACTCAGGAGGCTGAAGCTGGAGGATCACTTGAGCATCGGAGGTGGAGGGTGTAATGAGATGAGATTGTGCCACTACACTCCAGCCTAAGTGACAGAGTAAGACCCTGTCTCAAAAAAATAAATAAATAAATAATTGAAAAGGTCCAAATTCTTTGATATGACACACAGGGTCCACCAGCTGGTCCTTTCCTGCCAGAAAACAGCCTCTGTTCTCTATCTATAAAATAAATAAATAATTGAAATGATATCTTTATGATATCTCTGACAGATGTCACACTGAACCTGGAATGAATACAGATGGAAATCTCTTAAAACTCATCACGGTGTTTCAAGCCTCCAGGTGTTTGCACATACCATTCCCAAAAGCCTGGAATATCTTTTTCTATCTTCCCTACCAAGAAACCACCGCTATTCTTTTAAAAATCCAGTTAACACCCCTTCCTCTGTTAATCTTCCTTGGTTCACACTCCTCTCTCTCCCTTCCTTCATTCCCAATAAAGACAGAGTTGGGCATTTCTTCCACTTCTCTTCTATGGCACATAATTTTCTACCAAATTATGACCGCTTACATGTTTGTTTTCTTTTTTTTTGGAGATGAAGTTTCACTTTTGTTGCCCAGACTGGAGTGAAGTAGCATGATCTCAGCTCACTGCAACCTCCAGCCCCCGGGTTAAAGCAGATTCTTTTGCCTCAGCTTCCTAAGTAGCTGGGATTACAGGCTCTTGCCACCATGCCCAGCTAATTTTTGTATTTTTAAGAGATGGGGTTTCACCATGTTGGCCAGGCTGGTCTTGAACTCCTGACCTCAGGTGATCCACTTGCCTTGGCCTCCCAAAGTGCTAGTATTACAGGCGTGAGCCACCGTGCCCGGCCACATGTCTGTTTTCTTGACAAAACTATATGTTCCTTATTGATAGTATACTTCCTTTATGTCATGTTTGTATCCCCATACCCTAACACATTGTCAGCACCCAATAAATACTTCCTTAATGAATGAATGCTTACAGAAGTGTGATGATATATCAAGCTTTGTCTCTATACAGTGGGATCCTGGGATATGTTTCAAAGTGCCTAAAGCCATTCCAGAATGGTGACTCTTGGCTGGAGCAAAAGAAAGCAAAGTCACACATAAAGGAGAGATTCCCTATGGTAGACCTAATTCATCTAGCATCTAGAGGAACCCATGTTAGTGAAAAGACTACATGACAAAGACTTCTACACAAATTATAACATCATTTATAATTTCAAAAAAATGTTTAAAAACTATAAATAACAAATATGCAACTTAGAATGATTAACTAAATGAAGGTTCAGTCAATAGATCCTTTAAAAATAGTACTTTTGGCTGGGCGCAGTGGCTCATGCCTATAATCCCAGCACTTTGGGAGGCCCAGGCGGGTGGATCACGAGGTCAGGAGATCAAGACCATCCTGGCCAACATGGTGAAACCCCATCTCTACTTAAAATACAAAAATTAGCTGGGTGTGGTCGCACGTGCCTGTAATCCCAGCTGCTTGGGAAGCTGAGGCAGGAGAATAGCTTGAACCCAGGAGGTGGAGGTTGCCGTGAGCCAAGATCGCACCACTGCACTCCAGCCCAGTGACAGAGGGAGACTCTGTCTCAAAAACAAAACAAACAAACAAACAAAAAAAGGTAGTTTCATGTAATTACACTACTGCACTCTAGCCTGGGCAACAGAGCAAGACCTTGTCACCAAAAAAAAAATAAATGAATAAAAATAAGGTAGTACTTCTGTAGAATACTTAACAACTAGGGAAAATGCTGGTCATTTCAATCAAGTAGAAAAAAGAGCTATATCATAATCCTAATCATAAATATAAAAGGCATTCTGGAAATATTGGTTTAAAAACATTTAGAAAAAAAGCCTGAAATAAACTGTATTAAATTATTAGTAGTATTTATCTATCAGTAATTTTCTACAACTAATTTGTTCAACAAATATTTATTGAGCATTTGTTTGTTATGTTACAGAGATGTACAAGAGACATCTGTTTCTGTCCTCCAGGAACTAAACATGTTATTCTTCTATAATCAATCAGAAAAAGCAATAAAGTTTAGAAAAAAAATTCATGGGGTAGCCCACTCTAAATTAAACTCTATGAAAGGTAAAATAATAATAATAAATAAAGATAAAAAACCAGATTCTCAGAACTTCTGTGAAATCTAGGCTGGAAACAATTTTGATACAAATATTTGGATAAGGACTGCCCAAATGGCTTGTACTACTGATTACGAACTCTATCATGATGCTGTAGTTGTTCCAGATCATTGTGATCAGAAGGTAGTTGAGAATCTAAATCTCCAGATTTACCCTTTCTGTTGGCAAATCTAAATTTTAACAGTAATTACAAATAAAAGCTGCTCAGTTGAAATTTAATCCTTCATCCACCATCCACCACATTCCTTTTCTCTCCTGTTTCTTTCCCCTCTACCATTTCATACTCTTGCCCTCAATGATTCACCCCATTTATCTAGAAGAATCTTTATGTTCCTCCACTTCTTTCAAACAGGGAACAGCCAATATAAGACTGAGCTCTCCCTCTTGGGGATTCTCAGGAAAGATGGAAGCTTCAGAGGGGATCTATGGTATTGATGAACATAAAAACAGATCACGAAGAATCTCAAAACTATAGTCCTTTTAAGGCTCCTGCTTCAAAAGATACTGCAGGTGTGAAAAAAAAAAAAAAGCTAGGGTAAGTCCAGGCTTGGTGGCTCACACCTATTAACCCCAGGCCTCCGGTAGACTGAAGCAGGAGGATCACATGAGGTCAAGAGTTTGAGACCAGCTTGGGCAACATAAGGAGAATCTGTCTTTACATTAAAAAAAAAAATTAGCCAGGCATGTTGCCATACACACCTGTAGTCCCAGCTACTCAGGAGGCTGTAGCGGGAGAATCCCTTAAACCCAGGAGTTCAAGGCTGCAGTGAGCTGATCGTGCTACTGCACTCTAGCCTAACGAGTGTGGCCCTATCTCAAAAAACAAAAAACAATCAAACAAAAATGGGGATATTATTCGAGTAGAACAGTGGCTAATTTACCTTCATTATTCTTTACTGTAGTAATTTCACTAGTTTATGTCCTAGATTGAAAATACTTATAAAACTTCCTAGGATTTTCAGCTCATCAGAAACACAGTGATAAATAGTAAAATTACTCTAATTGCGCAGAGCTCAAAAACTTCAGCACTATAGACTCAGGTTACCTGTTTTTAGGCATAATGAGTAAATTAACAAAATTAATTTACAGTAAACTGACAAAATTCTATAGGACTTATTTAGATCACTGATAATGGATATACTATAAAATAGTTTTTCAGAAATATTTCCCCAGAGAACTCAAATAGTTGAAATTTGTAATAAAAATACACATGCACAGTATCTTTAAAAGGCATTACAGGGCCAGATGTGGTGGCCCATGCCTGTAATCCGATTGGGAGCCCGAGGCAGGTGGATCATTTGAGCTCAGGCATTTGAGACCAGCCTGGGCAACATGGCAAGAACCCTTCTCTACTAAAAAAATACAAAAATTAGTCAGACATGGTGGCGCACACCTGTAATGCCAGCTACTTGTGAGGCTGAGGTGGAAGGATCACTTCAGCCCAGGAGGTTGAGGCTTCAGTGAACCAAGATCACGCCACTGCCCTCTAGCCTGGACGACAGAGAGAGACCCTGTCTCCAAACAAACAAACAAATGGCATTACAGTAATACTTAAGAGTATTAAGTGCTAACTTAGTGTTGTGATGTCAAAGCATATGCTCAGAGAACTAGGTGACAAAGTCTGATATTCATTCATTCATTCATCAGATTTTTAGGAAGTACTTACTCTGTGCCAGGCATAATCAGAGACAGAGCAGTGAACAGGTTAAAATCCCTGCAATCATGAAGTATTTTAGTGAATCAAGATAGATAATAAACAAGAAAAAAGTAAGTAAAACATTATGTTGGTGGTAAGTGCAAAGCAAAATATAAAGTAGGAAAAAAGATGGAGAAGGTGTAAAAGAAAGAAAGAAGGAAGCAAGCCGTAGAGTGGGGGGCAGGGGAGACATTATGAAGAGAGGAAATTGCAAGAACAAAGACCCAAAGATAGGGAGATGGTTATTATGTTTAAGAAGCAGCCAGCAGACCAGGGTCACTAAAGCAGAATGACTAAGGAGAATGGTAGATGAGGCTGGGAAATAAGGGGGAAGGGCTAGGTCTTGCCCAGGAGCATCTGAGTAAGGCTTTCAAGCACAGGTATTACAGCAACTGGTGGCAATGGAGGGGTGAGAGGTGATTCCAAGTAATTAGAACAAAGGAAAACAAAAGACAAGGAGCTATGAATGCTTTTAGGATGTTCAGAATCAGAAGCGGCTTAGTGTGCAATGAATATACATGTAAGTGTGAGGAAGCAACACTGTGAAGGTAGAGGACCACGTGTTGAGGGGTGAAGGTAGAGTGTTATGAATATTCAGTTTCTGATCCTCAGTTTGGGAACTGCAGAAAGAGACTAGGGCAGGAAGGCACCAGGGTAAAAGGCAGGCATTAGCTACCCCTTAAATATAATCTTTGTTTTCCCCAGCATGAATAAAATCCTGCTCCAGACAGTTGCTTTAGTTACTGTATCTAAGAAGAAAAAGGGTGGAGGTCTTAAGATCCCTGTAGGGAGAACAAACTTTTATTGTAGTGGGGAGAAGAGAATATATACAACAAGTAGAATTTATACTATTGTAAATTAACATGAACTAAACTGAACTGGTCTAACACACAATGAATCACAGACAAAGATGACTAAAAAACAAGACTGAGAAAGGAAACAGGAATTTCAATTTTCTAAACAGCATTCCACAAAATGGCTAATCCCTGGATAAACGACTAAGTTAACTACCTCTCATTCCACATAAAGAAGAGGATTGTTATAATCATTGAACATTTTGAGTTAAAGAGCTGGGACTTTACTCACAATTCAACACCCCAGTACCTCTAACAGTGCCTGGTACAGAAGACTCAAATTCTTGTTTAAGGAATAAAAAGCCTATCCATTACAGTTTATCGCAGGAGAATCAAACAGTGCTAAAGCTATAATACCGCCACCTTGAAATGCTAATATTAATAGGGAGGAAATTAAACCCAAGTAAGTAGAAAGAGGGGAACCACCTGTGCAAAAGAACAACATAACCCCAGAGGAACTTACTGGTTAATTACCCAAATGGCACAAGACCACTTAAGGGATATACAGAACTGTTGTTTGGCACAATGGGATACCTATCATGATCAAACCCAATAAACAACGCTGCTGCAAAAAAGCAAAGGAACTTGCCCTTAATACTCGTGGGTTGCACTAATGCTCCCTTTCTGGAACACAGAACAAAAAGCATAAGGCAATCTCAATTTCTTTCCTCTGAATTCAAGAACTCAGCGGATTTGGGGAATTGGTTTGCTTCTCTACACTGTTTTTTAAAATTCTAAATTAGAAGTAATTCACTCTCATCGTTTGTCCCAAATAATACAAAAGAGCACAATACGAAGACAGCAGCTCATATCCACTCATGGTTATGGGATGTTATAAATCCCTGAAAAAAACCGCTAAAGTAAAACAAAATCCAGCATGTTAACATCGTATTTTTATCGTCAACAAAAAACAAACGATGAAACTTCCACCAGGAAAAGCACCTTTTTCTATGGGATAGTATTTGCATACATGTCACCAATATTAGTTTGCTTACAGTTAAAGGTCAGAGACAGGGTTTCATTAATGGTCAAGCTCATCCATTAAAACAAGTTTTTTTTTTAATGCAAATTTCTGAATGTCATTCTTTCCTGTCTACTATCTTCATTTTTCCATGCTAACACTAGAGCACCCTTCGGCGTAATTCCATAAGCTGATTCAAACTCCCTTCAATACCGTAAATACGCCTTATTAAAAAGCCTTTAAACCACAAAAAAGTACAACAGCAGTTTGCAACTGTGTGGTTAGTTCTGCTTGTCGGTAGCGATTAGAATAAGCTATGAGTCCAGGGTGCTCAGCACCGAGTAAAAGGGACTCCGGCCGCTTTCTCCCCAAGAGGCAACAATAAAAAGCATCCTCCCCTCGCCCCAGTACTTCGCCCGAAAGTGGCTTCCATTCCCGGGACCCAGTCGACAGCAGGAAAAGGGCCCGGCCAGCCCCACTCACCTTGTAGACGTCCCCGTAGGTGCCGCTGCCGACCCTCTGGACAAGCTCGTAGTCCTGTTGCGGGTTCCGCCTCAGGATGTCCGCGGCAGGCCGCAGCGGGGCCTCCATCTTCGCTTAGGGCCCGGCCCCCGCCGGCTCGGCCCGCTGCTCCCGGATTCCCGCTAACGAGCACGAACGGCGCCGCTTCCCAACATGGAGCCTCCGCCCGCAGCTCCGCCTGCACGAAGGAAGAGCAAAGGCGGGTCGGCGTCGCGGGATACAACCCCGAGCGGCTCGCGCCCCCGCGGCCCGGCCCCTTCCCTTCCGTTCCGCTAGGGACTGTGGAAGAGAAAGGGGCCTGAAAGGGCCCCCGGCTCCCCGTCATCTTGTTCGGGCTGCGGCCCTTCCCCCACCCCGGCCGCCCGCGAACTGCCTGGCCGGGCCTCCTCGCTCGCCGGGGCCCAGGGCCGGCTGTCTACCTGATGGGGGCGGCCCCGCTCTTTGTTGAGCGCCGAGTCCCGGACCTACTTCCTAGACCGTGCCTGTGTCCTCCTCCCCCGCGCCGACTGGCAGCTCCGGGTCTCCCGCCGCCGCCGCCGCCGCCGGCGCCACTCAGCCGCTGCACCGCGCGTCCTCTCGGAGGCGGCGGAGGCGCGTACGGTCGCGGCCGCCGCCGCACCACGTTCCCCACCCGGGGCTGCGTCACCGGGAGACACGTTCCCGGCCAGCGTGGGTCGGCGCCCAGCGGCCCGCCCGAGCGCTCCGGCCGCGGGACCAGAGTGCCGCCCTGAGGCCTGCTGAGGACACGACACCCTCCCAGCGCGCCACCGCGCCCCCCTAGCCCGGCGCGTCCTTGCAGGGCCTGGGCTTTCTCCCTCCCATTCTCAGAAATAAGGGACACGCCTGGGTATTCGTGGGCCGACGTGCCTTGGCTAAACCGTCCGCACATTTGTCAGGTAGGCCTGGAGGGTGACGGATAGAGGAAGAAGGGCAATGGGAACGCAGCCCTCCAAGTTCAGCACGGAAAAGGTACGTTAAGGGCACTGGGCCAGAAGTAACCTGGCAGCGGGGCGCCGGGGAAGGAGGTGGGGACTGCCAGGTTAACTAAGTCTCGGCACACCCTACTGTACCTTCCTGTTTTGCAAACCATTCCCGGTGGTACCAGTTTGAGGCTGCACTACACACCTGCACAACCTGTCTTCTGCTTAGTTCTTCGGAGACATTTCTGAAATCCTGAATTCCTAAGACTGCTCAATGGCCTTTGTCCCTGTTGGGTACCCGCAGTGTCTCACCGCGGGTATTGCACCTTTAATGAATCAGGAGTTCTGCAAAAGTAAAACAAAGTCAGGGGTCAAAGACTGGTTCTGGTTCTACCACTTCCTCAGTATGTGCTCTGGGACAAAACAGCGTATTTGGCAACATCTCAATATCCTTATCTGCAGCTTGAAGAGGATAAGGTTTTGCATCTGACACCCAGGAAAGTGTTTATAAAGCGTTTTACAGGCTTGTAAAGAGGGTTATCGAATATAAGAGGTTTTAAAATACTTAACAGTGCAGAGCATATATGGAACAGGAGTTCGGGGAAGTTATTTGGCTGATATTTCACAAGCTGTTTTGCAGTTTCAGTTCCAGTCTTGCTCTGAAGGTACAAAGTGAATTGCCAGTGTTAGGTTATACTGGCTAAGTTACTTCCAGAGCCTCACAGAGATTTTGAACAGGAATACCAGATAACACTCAGCCACTGCATTTAGTGACTGAAACATCACAAAAGAGTAAGTTGGAGATGTTGGCGTGTGGCTTTGAACATCCCATTTTTAATTCTGTTCTTGAGAAATATCCTCCTTATTGTTGATAATTGTATAATGTAGAAATTATATTCACACCTTAACAGGACAGGGAATATATGTATTTTCTTGTGCTCCACACACAAAGGGCACTTATTTAGGGAACATAAGTAAGCCCAGACTTACATGCTCCATGGACAAAGCCTATGTGTTTGCTGCATTGAAAAAATTGTTGAAGAACAGTTCCTTCTTTCAAAGATTCTTGGCACTTGTTTTGGTGGGCACATACTTTTGGCTTCGATGACTCAAAATCTCTTCAAATGTTCTATTGGTATCTTAGTACTTGTTTACTGTCACAGATTCATTTGGGATTTTTTTCCTCTTGCCCTATAAGTATTGATCCTTTATCAAGTCTGATATATATTTATTCTTACATATTTATACTTGGATTACTCAAGAGAATTTCAGGCAGCCTACAGAAAACACTATGAAACAAGATAAAAATAAGCGGGTAAACCAGTATGAAGTTAAAGAGAAGGAAAATATAAAACCAGAACAATGCAACAAATTGGCCAAGTAGAGGATTTTTTTCTTTTTCTTTTCTTTCTTTCTTTTTTTTTTTTTTGAGACGGAGTTTTGCTCTTGTTGCCCAGGCCGGAGTGCAATGGCCTGATCTCGGCTCACCACAACCTCTGCCTCACGAGTTCAAGCGATTCTCCTGCCTCAGCCTCCTGAGTAGTTGGGATTAGAGGCATGTGCCACTATGCCTGACTAATTTTGTATTTTTAGTAGAGGCAGGGTTTCTCAGTGTTGGTCAGGCTGGTCTCGAATTCCCGACCTCAGGTGATCTGCCCCGGCCTTGGCCTCCCAGAGTGTTAGGATTACAGGCGTGAGCCATGCGTCTGGCCCAAGCAGAGGATTTTACAGTGTTTTGAATAAACAGTGAAGAATAACCAATTTATCAAGAAAGAGGCACATATTTTCCTCATGCGAAGTCTTCAAAAAATTTTATTTAATGAGCCTTCTTCATAAAGTAGAAACAGAATGCCCAGTTTGAGACAAGGATAAATATCCTGACAAACCTTTAAGCATGTTATTCTTGAAATACAGCATTTAAAATGAATTAGGCAATAAAATGTTTGAGGTCACAGGTTTCAACAAGACCCTGGAGTACAGATATTTTATGTTGCCAGTAATGGCAGATCCATATGCTTTGAACATCAGCCTAGAGGCAGATAGCATGGAAAAAGTCAAGATTTTATGTGGTGGTTCAAAAATGTGTCTGCTATAATCATTATTTTACTTGTAACACAATTCATGCAAAGAGGAAAACATTTGTTTTATACAAACTCCAAAAGAATCTTAAGGATTTTAAAAATACTGGTTGAGTTAGCGGGGCATAGTAGCTCACGCCTATAATCCCAGCACTTTGGGAGGCTGAGGCGGGCGGATCACGAGGTCAAGAGATCGAGACCATCCTGGCCAACATGGTGAAACCCCGTCTCTACTAAAAAATACAAAAAAATTAGCTGGGCGTGGTGGCGCGCGTCTGTAGTCCCAGCTACTCGGGAGGCTGAGACAGGAGAATTGCTTGAACCCAGAAGGCGGAGGTTGCAGTGAGCTGAGATCGCGCCACTGCACTCCAGCCTGGCGCGCCTGGTGACGGAGCGAGACTCTGTCTCAAAAAAAAAAAAAAAAAAAAGGAATTCAAATTCAATTTACTTAAGTATTTACTGAGTGAATTTAATTTTACATCCTGAACAATTAAGCAAATAATTTCAAGGTTGAAGTTTATATAATAATATGTTAGTTATGTCATGGTAACTAACCAGAGAGTTTCTTACAAACCACCCAATTTTGTATGACAAAGTATGGAATAAGAATAAATATGACTTGATAGGTCCTTCATTCCAGCCTAATTGTCATGCATTCTTAGTGTCTTCATGCTATCTGACACGTAAATATTTTTCAGCTTTTACCCTTACCGGTATAACAAACTATAATGGTTTGCCGCATGCTTCGTAATGTACTTCCCTTCTTTCAAAGTTCTTTAGTAAAATGCTGCCTGTAATCTGTGGTTTCTAGTTTCAGCTCTAACTTCAGCCAAAGCAGAATAAAAAAGAATTGGGGGACATAAAATGCTTTATCTTTTATAAGGTTGAGGTTCACAATTTATTATCCAAGACAGAATGGCTAATGAAACCTTCAAGTGTGATGGGACAGAGAATAAGGACAATGACTTTAGTCTATTGAACATACAGGTTTAAGCAATATAGTAATCTCCTGATTAATCTGCCAACATAAGCTAGTTTCAACATGTAACTCTATGTGATTCAGTTGACTGCTCTATAGATCTGTTAAACAGAAATAAATGTTGGAAGACATTGTCACAATTTGATTTGGATTTTTAAATACTTATTAAACCATTGTGTTATTAATTAGGGCCACTTGTTTTTTGAGGCATAAATCATATTTTCCAAATATAGGGCAATTCTAATATATTTTGTTCTGGATGGCATTAGAACATGTATCTCATTCAGGATCAGTATCAGGTTATTATGATGAGAGTTTTAAAAAGAAGAGGTGAGAGCCCAGCATGGTGGCTCACACCTGTAATCCCAGCACTGTGGAAGGCTGAGGTGGGCGGGTCACAAGGTCAGGAGTTTGAGACCAGCCTGGCCAATATGATGAAACCTCTTCTCTACTAAAAATACAAAAATTAGCCAGGTGTGCTGGCAGGCACCTGTAGTCCCAGCTACTTGGGAGGCTGAGGTAGGAGAATTGCTTGAACCTGGGAGACAGAGATTGCAGTGAGCCGAGATCGTGCCATTGCACTCCAGCCTGGGCAACAAGAGTAAAACTCCATCTCAAAATAAAAAAAAAAAAGCGGTGAGAAAGGCAGTGGATATCCCTTTCATCCAGTTTGAATTGATCATCAGATATGTTACTGAAATGGTTTGGCTGTATCCCCATCCAAATGTCATCTTGAATTCCCACATGTTGTGGGAGGGACCTGGTAGGAGGTAATTGAATCATGAAAGCAAGTCTTTCCCATGCTGTTCTCATGACAG
The DNA here is from genome assembly GCA_963573385.1 of Cacajao melanocephalus. Classification (NCBI taxonomy): domain Eukaryota; kingdom Metazoa; phylum Chordata; class Mammalia; order Primates; family Pitheciidae; genus Cacajao; species Cacajao melanocephalus. The sequence goes on along the minus strand of CAUYLG010015596.1, from coordinate 44,506 downwards.
TGAATATGTCTCTTGAGACTGGTGGTTTTAAAAAGAGGAGTTCCCCTGCACAAGCTCCCTCTGTTTGCCTTCTGTCATACATGTAAGACGTGACTTGCTCTTCCTTGCCTTCTGCCATGATTGTGAAGCTTCCCCAGCCACATGAAACTGTAAGTCCAGTTAAACCTCTTTCTTTTGTAAATTGCCAGGTCTCAGGTTTGTCTTTTTCAGCAGCATGAATACAGACTAGTACATTAAATTGGTACCAGTAGAGTGAGATGTTGCTGAAAAGTTACCCAAAAATATGGAAGCGACTTTGGAACCAGATAACAGGCAGAGGTTGGAACAGTTTAGAGGGCTCAGAAGAAGACAGGAAAATGTGGGAAAATTTGGAACTTCCTAGAGACTTATTAAATGGCTTTGGCAAAAATGCTGATAGTGATAAAATAATAAGGTCCAGGCTGAGGTGGTCTCAGATGGAAATGAGGAACTTGTTGGAACTGGAACAAAGATGACCCTTGTTGTGTTTTAGCAAAGACACTGGTGGCATTTTACCCCTGCCCTAGAGATTTGTGGAACTTTGAACTTGAGAGAGATGATTTAGGGTATTTGGCAAAAGAAATTTCTAAGCAGCAAAGCATTCAAGAGGTAACTTGGGTGCTGTTAAAAGCATTCAATTTTATAAGAGAAGCAGAGCATAAAACTGGAAACCAGGCTGGATGCAGTGGCTTATACCTGTAATCCCAATATTTTGGGAGGACGAGGCAGGCAGATCACGAGGTCAGGAGATCAAGACCATCTGGGCCAACATGGTGAAACCCTGTCTCTACTGAGAAAAAAAAAAAAAAAAAAAAAAAAGACTAGCTGTACATGGCAGCCCATGCCTGTAGTCCCAGCTACTCAGGAGGCTGAGGCAAGAGAATTGCTTGAACCCAGGAGGCCGAGATTGCAGTGAGCTGAGATTGTGCCACTGCCCTACAGCCTGGGCAACAGTGCGAGTCTCAAAAAAAAAAAAAAGTTTGGAAACTTCGCAGCCTGATAATACAATGGAAAAGAAAATCCCATTTTCTGAGGAAGAATTCAAGCAGGTTGCAGAAATTTGCATAAGTAATGAAAAGCTGAATGCTATCCCCAGACAATGGGGAAAGTGCCTCTAGGGCATGTCAGAGGTCTTCACAGCAGACTCTCCCATTACAGGCCTGGATGCCTAGAAGGAAAAAGTGGTTTCGTTGACCCAGGGTCCCTGTGCTGTGTGCAGCCTAGAGACTTGGTGCCCTGCATTCCAGCTGCTCCAGCTGTGGCTGAAAGGGGCCAACATAGAGCCAGGGCAACGGCTTCAAAGGGTGCAAGCCTTAAGCCTTGGCAGCTTCCATGTGGCGTTGAGCCTGCTAGTACACAGAAGTTGAGAATTGAGGTTTGGGAACCTCTGCCTAGATTTCAGAGATGTATGGAAATGTCTGGATGTCCAGGCAGAAGTTTTCTGCAGGGGCAGGGCTCTCATGGAGGACCTGTTTAGGGCAGTGTGGAAGGGAAATGTGGGGTTTGAGCCCCCACACAGAGTCCCTACTGGGGCACTGCCTAGTGGAGCTATGAGACGAAGGCCACTGTCCTCCAGACCCCAGAATGGTAGATCCACTGACAGCTAGCACTGCGCACCTGGAAAAGCTACAGACACTCAACACCAGCCCATAAAAGCACCCAGAGGGAGCCTATACCCTGTATAGCCACAGGGGCAGAGCTGCCCAAGACCGTGGGAACTAACCTCTTGCATCAGTGTGACCTGGATGTGAGACATGGAGTCAAAGGAGATCATTTTGGAGCTTTAAGATTTAGCTGCCCTGCTGGATTTTCGACTTGCATAGGGCTGTAGCCCCTTTGTTTTGGCTAATTTCTCACATTTGGAAGGGCTGTATTTATCCCAAAGCTTGTACCCTCACTGTATCTAGGAAGTAACTAACCTGCTTTTGATTTTACAGGCTTATAAGTGGAAAGGACTTGCCTTGTCTCAGATGAGACATTGGACTGTGGACTTTTTAGTTAACGCTGAAATGAGTTAACGCTTTGGGGGGCTGTTGAGAAACCATGATTGGTTTTGAAATATGAGGACGTGAGATTTGGGAGGGACCAGGGGCTGAATGATATGGTTTGGCTGTGTCCCCTCCCAAATCTCATCTTAAATTTTCACATGTTATGGGAGGGACCCAGGGGAAGGTAATTGAATCATGAGGGCAAATCTTTCCCATGCTGTTCTCATGATAGTGAATAAGTCTCACGAGATCTGATGGTTTTAAAAACGGGTGTTCCTGGCTGTGTGTGGTGGTTCATGCCTGTAATCCCAGCACTTTGGGAGGCCGAGGTGGGTGGATCATGAGGCCGAGAGATCAAGATCATCCTGGCCAACATGGTGAAACCCCACCTTTACTAAAATATAAAAATTAGCTGGGCATGGTGGCCCGGGCCTCTAGTCCCAGCTGCTTGGGAGGCTGAGGCAGGAGAATTGCTTGAACCCAGGAGGCGGAAGTTGCAGTGAGCCGAGATCATGCCACTGCACTCCATCGTGGTGCTTGGAGACAAAGCGAGACTCTGTCTCAAAAAGAAAGGGGGTGTCTCCTGTACAAGCCCTCTCTTTGCCTGCTGCCATCCATGTAAGATGTGACATGTTCCTCCTTGCCTTCCACCATGATTGTGAGGCCTCCCCAGCCGCGTGGAACTGTAAGTCCAATTAAACCTCTTTATTTTGTAAATTGCCCAGTCTTGGGTATGTCTTTATCAGCAGCATGAAAATGGACTAATACAGTTAAAATGCTGTTTCTTTTAACCTTTATTCTTGGGGTGGTTTTAAGTTTTATTTGAAAATTAGTAGAAGGATTTCTGTATTCAACTCACAAATTGATTTTGTCTGCAAATTGAATAGCTAAGAAACGATAGCAGATTACAAATAATCTTATGCTGTTCCTTATTGGTTTCCTCACACAATAATAGGTATGTCTAAAAGGGTGCCCAAAGTTTGCCCATACTTCATGTAGACTAGTGTTAGGAGCAGGAAAAGCCGCAATACTTGGCTGGGATCCTATCCTACAGCTGGATAGCTCTTGCAGGATTCCAATAAGCTCTCCTTTTCTTTGTCTCTCCAAAGCAAGGATAATAATGGCTTTCCACTGTTGCCAATCTGAAGATTCCTTGCTATCTATCAGTGGTTCCCTTAACTCTGTACTCATTTTTAATCATTTATTTATTTATTAGAGTTGGGGTCTTGCTCTGTTGCCCAGGCTAGAATGCAGTGACCATTCGCAAGTGCTATCATACTATACCACAGCCTCAAGCAATCCACCTACCTCAGCGTCCCAAGTAGCTGGGACTGCATGTGTGCACCACTGTGCCAGCTTTGATTTTTGTGAATGGTTCTTTTATTATATTCTCTCTCTGTGCTTTTTCTCCCCAGAAACCTGATGGATAAAGTTATAGGGATTAGAACTATTCTCAGAAAAGAGACGCTCAAAAATGGCTTTCTAGGATGGTATTACTCACATATCTGATGATTACTTATGTAAACTACTTGCCAAGGAAAATGAAACAGTGATATTCTATGGCATGAAGTGGCATCACAGTTGCTCAAACTATCAGTAGTGGCATGAAATGGAATGTCAGTGTAGGGCACAAGACTGAAAGATCAGTCTCTAGCAATTAGCTGCTATGACAGTGAGGTTTACTAAAATTGTTGTATCATTTGGCTCTTCTGACTGCTTCTGTGAGAGTACATGGAAAAAAAGACAAATAGCCTTGAGTTCCAAATAAAAGGCATGAATAGAAAATTAGAAAATTTCCTTGACAGCTTTGAAAAAATCCATTATCTCTTATAGCTGAGGAGAAGATATGGCTGAGGATCAAGTCCACAGTCTGACTATAAATGCTTTGGAGTTGCAGTGTTAATTAAACGTGAGACCTGGTTCTGTTATGCTAAGGTAAAGGCATAGGACCTGGTGGAGAAGGCCTAGCACCTATGACATGGGATGGGGGCATCTGAGCGGATACGAATGAGGCTTAGAACTTTAAACATGAGTTAGAAGAAAGAGTTTCAGTATAGCGCTGATGGGGAAGTACATGGCGTGTTCTTGGAGGAGAGCTTATACACTGAAGAAGTTGTAGGATCTTGCTAAATACTTACCTTGGATTCAGATTTTCTGTGTTGACTTGAGCATCTGGAAGTCTTTCTAAGTGGGTTACTAGAAGCTTGTCCTCAACAATAGCTTACAATCTACATGCTGAGACACCAGAATTTCCCTGGCATACTGTAGAAGAAAGAATCTCAAGGTCTATGGAGATGGGAATGTTGGATTTGCTCTATTATAGTCATTCTGCTTAGTCATACTCTATTCATACCATGCCCAGAGGGCCCATAGAATTTTCTCTTATCAAGACATTGAATGAGGGAGAACAGTTACCTTTGGTAAATTCTTTTGTGGCTGCCCTCGGTAGATTCGAGATGATGATCAGGAGCCCACAATGAAACTGGGATCCATGATTTTATATTCTGGTAGAGGCCAGGTGGCTCAATTATCAAAGACATATTTAGCACAGTTACTATAATAACCTTCAGGAAGAAGTGGAAGTTGGGATGTTTTGACTGCAAGGATAGGTGGTAGTATCGTGTTGATCCCTGAGTCTCTAGGAATGAATAAAACCATCAGCCTCCTGAAGTGCCATTTGACCTATGTAGGTGGAAAAATCCTGGGACTGATAGGTAGAAACCTAACTGAAATCATTGTAATAGAGATTCAAGACATATTACCTGAATCCTAGACATAAACCCAGTTCACAAACCTGAAATGCCTTACTTAAGGGTAAGGCCAGATGTCTTTAAGGAAGAGTTCCATAGAGCAGTGAGGTATAAATGGTGACTTTTCTGTAAGGCCATTTCCATAGGTACTTGTAGCCTTTTACCAGGGTGATTGTAAACTAAGGAATGGGAGATTCTCGTACTTTCTGGAGGTTAATTGATATTAGCTCTAAATACTAATCTCTGCAACCTCAAAATATCACCAGAATTCCACTGGTTAAAGTAGAGATTTTAAAAATTCAAGTGTAGTCTTAGTTTTGGTCCATTTTGTAGTGGGGGTAGTGGGACTAAAGTTCCATTCTGGAGTTATTTTTCCAGTCCCAAAATATATGTGAGTATAGATATATTGAGTAGCAGAATTCCTACATTAAGTTTATAGGGAGCTATTATGATTGGTAGGGACAGGTGTAACCTCCCTAGCTAACTTCTTCTTCATGCCAAAGTAGAATACCAAAATCAAACTTGATTACTGGGGACATTACAGAGATTAGTGCCATCATTAAAGATATGAAAGATACAAGTCTTTTCCTTTTAACTCATCTTGGCTTATGCAATAGCCAAATTAGTTTTGGAGAATGTCTGTGGATTATTAAAAATTTAATCAAATGTTGATGCCAATCATAACTGGTTCCACATGTGGGATCTTTACTAGAGCAAATCAGCGCAGCTCTTGGCACCTAGGAGGTAGCTATTGACTTGAAAACTAGAATGTAGCTTTCTTTCCAATTTCCATAAGCAAAAATAATCAGCAGCAGTTTGCTTTCATAGGAGTGCAACCTCACTGTCATTGTATCACCTCAGGGATATTTAAAGACTTTTGTTCTATAATAGAGTGTCATTCCAGAGGGACCTTTGTTTCCTTGATATCCAGTAGAATATCATGGTAGTCTTTTATCTTGATAACATTATACAGACTGGACTTTGTGAGCAAGAAGTAGCAACCACCCTACATACTTTTTAAAATACCCTTAATACCAGAGAATGAAAGATAAACCCAGTTCAAGAACCTGACACAAACCTGAAATTTCTAACAACAAAGTGGAGTTCTGGTGCTCTACCTTATATCATCCACCTCAAAGATGCACAGCGTTTGTTTGGCTTATTTGTATTTTGAGACAATATACTGTATTTGCATTCTTTGACCCATGTTACCTGTATGACTGCCACCTTGTTCATATGACTTAGAAAAACATAAAGTCCTACAGAAAGTCCAGGCTATGATGCAAGCTGCCCTGACACTTAGGCTTTAGGATTCAGCAGACCCAGTGGTAAATAGGATAGTGTATGGAGTCTGTTGCAAGCCCAGTAGCAGAATCCCAATGTAGACTCCTAGGATTTTGGTATAAGAATATACCCTTATCTGCTGACAGCTATTGTGCATTTGAAAGGCAACTCTTGATTTGCTACTAGGCCTTAGTAGAGGCTAGACACCTGACCATAGGATAGTAAGTAACTATGTGACATGAACTGCTCTTTAGAAATTGGGTGTTACCCTTCATGTTCTCACTCCTAAGTGGGAGTTAACAATGAGAACACATGGACACAGGGAGGGGAACATTGCACACCAGAGCCTGTCAGGGGTTGGGTGGGGAAGGGTAGGGAGAGCACTAGGACAAATACCTAACGCATGTGGGGCTTAAAACCTAGATGATGGGTTGATAGGTGCAGCAAACCACCATGGAAAACGTATACCTGTAACAAACCTGCATGTTTTGTACAGGTATCCCAGAACTTAAAGTAAAATTTAAAAGAAGAAAAAAGAAATTGGGTGTTAACCTAATTTGTTGGATCATATGTTGAACATGGGCAGCAGAATTCCATTGTCAAATGGAAGAGTATACACTGATGGGGCCTGAGATTATCTGGAAGACACACGTAAATCACATGAAACAAATGTTCATTGGACCTGCCCTTACTTCTTTGCCACCTGTTATTTTTCAACTCGTTATCTGTAGGCTCATGCCACTTAGCAGAGGAAGAAAAAGTTTAGGCCTTGTTATGATATGCTAGCACCAACTTGAAGCAGGCAGCCATAGAATTATATGCCCACACCATAATGGGATGGCCCTGAAAGATAGTGAGGAGGAGAAATTCTCCCAGTGGATATAACTTTGAATAGTACATCTGGTTGTCTTCTTTTTTAGGAAGATGAATTGACCTGAAGTATGGATCTGCACTGATTTATGCATAGTAGCGAATAGGTTGGTCAATTACTTGGAGGGAAGAAGATTTGAGATAAGGAAATCAGTGGGAGAAGTATGGATGGATTCTTAAAATTGCCCAGAATGTGAAAATATCTGTGAACTACCATACTGCCCAGCAGAGGGCATCCATCCTGATAGTTAGACAAGATCTGTCCTACAGATAGATGTCAATCGGCGTCTTTACCCATTCACTCTAGTGCTTGCTCAGTGGGCCTACGTGACAATAGGAATGTAGGCTAAGAGTAGATTCAACAACGTGGGCTTCTACTTGCCAAGGATAATTCAGTTGCTGCCACTATGGAGTGATTAATCTGCTTATAGCAGAGGCCATTGCGGGGACCCCAGTATGATACTGTTCCCTTGACAGATTAGTCAACCATCTGGTGGCAGTTTAATTACACTAGATTCCTTTCATTATAGAGAGAAGAGTGATCTGTCATCATGGGAATAGATGCATATTCCAGGTACAGGTTTACCTTCCCTGCTTGGAAAGCTTCTATTAGTGCCACAATTCATGGGCTTAATAGAATGCCTTGTTTTATCACCATATATCACAAATACCTTTGAGCGAGAAAGTAATTTTCTTATGAGGGAAGTGGGGCAACAGAGTCATGCCCATGGAATTAAGTGATCTTACCCATCAGGAACAGCTAGTTTGATAGGATGGAGAAAAGTATGCAGAAGGATCAATTGTGGTACTGGCTGAGAGAAAACTCCTGTAAGGATGTGGTATAGGACTCAACCCAGTCACCGTTATATGTTGCCATCTACTCAATATTCAGAATGCATCGGCCTGTGAACCAAGGAGCAGAGGTAGGAGTGGCTCTTCTATTATTCCTAATAGCTCTCTTGAAGAGTTTTTTTCTTTACAACCTTGTCTTTATCATATTGTCCCTACAGCATTGGACTTGTGGGTTTGGAGGCCCTAGTGCCCAAGAGATTGATACTTTCCCCAGATGACATGGTCACAATTGTATTTAATGGGAAGCTGAAACTATGACCTGGCTATTTGGGAATCTTCAGATCACTAAATCAACAGTTAGAAAGGGGGTCATTGTACTAGTTTGGGTGATTGTTTCTAACTACCACGGGGAAATTGGTTATTGCTCCACAGAGACACCAAAGAAGACTATGTCTTGAATCCCAGGTATTCACTAAGGTGTCTCCTAGTATTCACATCTCTAATATTACTGGACAGTGGGGAACTGAGGCAACCCAGTGAGGATGAGACCACTAAGGACTTGGATCCTCTAGGACTAAGGTTGGGTGATCCCACCAGATAAGGTATGAGTCAGGGTTATGGTAAAATGGAAGCCATGATGATCACTTTGGCCCTTGGGCCCAATAGCTACACTCTCTTCTCTGTCCTTACCATCAGAACCACAATTTTGTTGACCTTTTCCAAGTGGCTATGTCCATCAGGGGAGACTTGATTGGTCTAGCCTCATTTTTCTTGTTAAAGGAATGGTTTAAGCTTGGACAATTCTGGACAGTGACACAGGAGGAAAAGTCTGCTGGAGTGCTTCTAGGAAGGTTTTCCTTGCCATTAACAGGGTATATAAGACACAGACATGACTTTTTCTGTCTCTAGGCGTGAGTGTCTGCTTCTGCTGTAACTGGAATGCCAAATGTCATTTTGAAAACATAAGAGGAGCCAGCATTAGAAAATAAGCTGGATGGGCAGTGGTGTCTCACACCTGTAATTTCAGCACTTTGGGAGGCTGAGGTGGGAGGATTGCTTGAGCTCAGGAGTTTGAGACCAGCCTGGGCAACATAGTGAGACCTCATCTCTACTAAAAGTTGGGGGAAAAAATTAGCCAGGCATGGTGGCATGAGGCTATAGTTGCAGCCACTCAGAAGGATGAAGCAGGTGGATTGCATGAGCCTGGAGATGAATGCTGCAATGAGCTACAATTGTACCACTTCAGTCCAGCCTGAGTGACAGAGTGAGACTCATTCTCAAAAAAAGAAAAAAAGAAAGAAAGAAAATAAAAGAAAGGAAGCCAACTGTAATTTGACAGATCCCTCACCAGATTACTGAATGGTGTATGTCCACTGCTTGAACTTGGATGACCAGGCTGTGAGCCAAGGCCATGATGCCCAGCCAAGGAGTATTCCCAGATACTCTCCATGATGTTTGTGTTTCTGAGAACCCAAACATCATCGAGAATATCTGGGAATCTACCAAAAAACAAACAAACAAAAAACCCACAAAAAAAAACAGTCTCATTGCTCAAACACAGAAGGCAAAGAGCCAGAAAATTAACTTAAAAGCAGTTTAGGGATGGAGTGGCACAGATCTCTAGAGCTGTCCTGCTACTGTCCAGAAATGCCCTGTATGTAAGTCCTGATAAACTCATCCACTTGCCAATCTGAACTTGTCTGAGTCATTTTTTTTTCTCTCAGCTCCCTCCCAGTTTTGGAGATCATTTTTTCTATACAATCTTGGGTTTTTCGTGTAATAGTTGACATCACAGGAATCTGAGACCAAAGGAAGATTCAGGAAGGGCTGTCTGCAGTGGGAATCCCAGGGTGGTTGACAGCATCCATGTAGGGTGAAGTTACCCAACTGCTCAACTTTTGTGGGCTGCTGCATGAGTACAGGGACACTTAGAAAATTCCAGTGGGAAGAAGCAAGTAGTGCAAGGGCCTAAGATGTTGAAGTACAATAAGGATAGCAAATGTGCTGTTGCTGTGGTAAGGCTCGCTACTGAGAAATTGTTAAAGCAGGAAAAATAGATACAAAAGTTAAGGGAGGAGCTGCAATTAGAAAGAGATATTCGGATATCCATGTCGGCCCTGGTTGGGGATTTGGTGGAGAAAGTAGACAAAAGGGAGAAAGGGCAGGAACTCCTGCAGCTTATGTGTCCAAAAACATAGGAAAGTTCAAAGGCCTGCCAGGTTTTCTAGGACTCCAGCTGGTTACAAATTATGACTCATCCTTGTGCACCTTTATAAACTGATGGGCAAATCACAGCAAGAAAAATTCAGAGCTCAGATGCTTCACCTTCAACTATGGTTAAGCAGATCTTCTGAAGCTCTCGATTTCTCTCTTTTCTTTTCTGCATGCTTTGAATCTGCTGCTATGAAACTACTGGTGTTGAAATAAAACTCACTGAGTATGGTACTGCTAATTCAAGTCTCCATGGGGATTTTGTTTTTCTTACACAGTTCAGACCATTCTAGCTAAATTGTACATGTTAGAAACTCATTCGAAACTGAAGAAAAAGAGGGGTAAGTGAGGTTTTTTGAAAATCAAACTGCCTCTTTTCTTTGGTAAGGTGGCGGGGTACGACTTGGCTACTTGCATCGTGTACTTTTTGGATTGGCATCTAGTCTTTCTGCTCCTTGAGTTTCTCTCTGTAAGGGGATATATAATGAAAAGGACCCAATTACAGAATGTGTTGAATGCTTATATGTTAACTGACTTTGTTGGGGCTCAGAAAAAGCTGAGGGAATTTGAGTCAGAGCTTGTGAATGACTTCTTGGTAGCTTGTCTTGAGGATTTCATTGAAAATGCCCATCTTCATATTAGAGACTTTCTGTCACATCTACCACTGTATCAGCATTAACATGTTGGCAGATAAATTGAACATGACTCCAAAAGAAGCTGAAAGGTGGATTGTAAATTTGATTAGAAATGCAAGACTGGATGCCAAGATTGATTCTAAATTAGGTCATGTGGTTGTGGGTAGCAGTGCAATCTCACCTTATCAGCAAGTGATTGAAAAGGCCAAAAGCTTTTCTTTTAGAAGCTAGATGCTGGCCATGAATATTGAGAAGGAACTTAATCACAATAGCAGGTCAGAGGCTCCTAACTGGGCTACTCAAGATTCTGGATTCTACTGAAGAACCGTAAGGAAAAGATGAAAAAAACTGTAAAAGAAAGATGAAATAATAAAACTATTATATAAAGGGTGACTTACATTTTGGAAACAACATATTGAATATAAATTTTGAATAACTGGAATAAAATTGACTATGATTTAAAAAAAAATGAAATTGCTATGAAAACTGCTTTACCTAAAATTTTAGTTCACAGCCTTCATTGGATTACCTATTAGGGCAAATAAAGTTTAGCCATGTGAAGGGGTCACAATTTTGATTCAGTTATCATAATTTGGATTCGGTCATAATTTGGATTTGGTCATAATTTGGATTCGGTTATCTTTTATAGACTGATGAGTTTATGATACTGTCTCATGTCTAGGGTTCTGAAGTAAAAGGTATTGGGGGTGTGTGTGCATGTGTGTGTGTGAGAGTATACATGTTTAAATATGTTTATATGTATGTACATGTGTTATATGTTATGTCTGACGTGCTACCAACTGGGCTTATAAGTAAATGAGTACTCATACATCAATTAAGGTCAAATACTTTTTAAGTTAATATAAATTTAGTAATCTTTAATAAATAAGCTGGCTTTAAAATTATGGTAAAGTAAAATAGAAATGTCGTCAGAATTGTCAGCATACATTTTTGCCTGGGTTTACTGATTGGGTGAGTTTTATATTTGACTCTGCTACATACTTTAAGATGGCAGAGTTTGACATGAAAGTTATAAGACTGTAAACCCAGCCAAAACCAGAGTGATCTTTGTGTGGATTTTTTTGACAAATAAGACTAATTTAATATTGTTGGTTCAATGAAAGTAACAAAATCTTCTGAAGTATCAGAAAAATGCCCATGTGTTTAACTTTAAGGTTTTTACTTGTGTGAACATCTTATGTTTACAGGCTATAAAAATGGTTAACAGGGGCCAGGTGCGGTGGCTGAAGCCTGTAATCCCAGCACTTTGGGAAGCTGAGGCAGGCGGATCACCTGAGGTCAGGAGTTTGAGACCAGCCTGGCCAACAGGGTGAAACCCTGTCTCTACAAAAATACATTAAAAAATTAGCTGGACATGATGGCGGGTGCCTGAAATCCTAGCTACTCAGGAGGCGGAGGCAGGAGAATTGCTAGAACCTGGGAGGCGGAGATTGCAGTGAGCTGAGGTCGCATCATTCCACTCCAGCCTAGGCGACAGAGTGAGATTCCATTTCAAAAAAAAAAAAAAAGGTTATCAGGAAAATAAGTTAGAATAGTGATTAGCTTTGTCTAATATGTCAGTTCTCACCAGTAATCTAGATAAACTGCTAAAAATGAATTAGGTAAATGTGAATGAGATAAATGCTTATAGGTGAACTCTTGTGTAATTTTAAATCTTAAAATTATTTTAAGTACTCAGTGAATGTCTGAATGACTTCCAGTTATAATATAGGGCATTGGTTGTACTTTTTTTTTTTTTTTTTTGAGACAGAGTCTTACTCTGTTGCCAGGCTGGAGTGCAGTGGCGCAATCTTGGCTTACTGCAACCTCTGCTTCCTGGGTTCAAGTGATTCTCCTACTTCAGCCTCCCAGGTAGCTGGGACTATAGGCGAGTGCCACCACACCTGTCTAGTTATTTGTATTTTAATAGATCCGGGGTTTCACCATGTTGTCGAGGATGGTCTCAATCTCCTGACCTTCTGATCCACCTGCCTTGGCCTCCCGAAGTGCTGGGATTATAGGCGTGAGCCACTGCACCTGGCCTGGTTGCACTTCGGTGCCCGTTAATGGGAAATAAAATGTATCCTGTGGGGGTAGCATTGGTGGACCTCTACAAGCTGAATAAAAACAAAGACTGAGTCTGAAAAGAAATCAAGGAACAAAAAGGGGTTGGGCCACATAGGTGCCTGTACACTTGCCCTAGCCCAGGCAGGCAATGAACAAGAAATAATACTGCCTATCAGGGTGATATTCTGAGATCACCCAAACAATCCAGAAGTTACATAAGGTACGAATAGGCCAGAACCCCTATAACAGCCATGTGTAGCCTGTGAAAAAGCCAAATGGCACCTGGAGAATGATGGTAGACTACCATGAGCTAAACAAGATGGTGTCACTCATATCTACTGCTGTACCCAATATCGCTCAACTGCTAGAGCAAGTAGTCCTTAAGCTGGGAAGTGTCCATGCTATGATTGACCTTTTCCAGTATTCCTTTAGCAGAAGATTTACAAGACCACTTTGCCTTCACTTGGGAGGGCCAATCACTTTCCAGGTACCACTAAAAGGATATCTGCACAACTGTACCATCTGTCACAGTATAGTTGCACAGTTCCTCTCTAGACTCTCTTTGCCTTCCTCAATCTCTGTGTTTCACTATATTAATGATATCATGCTAACCTCAGAGTCTCTTGCAGATCAGAGACTAGCCTACAAACCACCTTGGTTGGCCAAAAGGACAGGGGATGGGAAGTCAACCCCAAAAAGATATAGTGGCCCAGGATAGCCATCAAATTCCTAGCAGTTACCTGGTCCACTAAGACATGAAACCTACCTGGAGCTGTCATTGATAAAGTAGTACAGAAGTTTGTTCCCCAGAGAGTAAAGTAGCTGTAGTTTTTCCTAGGTTAACTGGGCTACTGTCATAAACCCTCAGCCCATTGTATACCCCAATAAAGAAAGATAAAAAATGAGACTGGACACATAGAGCAAGAGGCTTTTGACAAAGCAAAAATATTGGTGAAACAAGCCCAAGCGCTAGGGGTCCCACTGCCACAGTATCCTTTTGTATTAGAAGTCAGTAGAGATGCCACAGGGATGACTTGGGGTTTGTGGCAAAGGCAGCCAATGGGAATGGTAACTGTAGGGTTTTGGTCTCAATTATGAAAGGGGGCAGAATCCCACTATATAGTCCTAGAGCAATAGCTATTAGCTGTGTATAGGGCATTGCAACAAGCAGAGGCCATCACCACCAGAAAGCAGACCACACAGTAAAAACAACTGTCTACCCCATGAAAGGTGGATGGAAGGCTTTCTAACCAAGCCCACCCCTGGGGTGGCACAATTACACACCCTGCAGAAATGGCATGCTGTCTACAACAAAGGGGTGTCCTGTCTACTAGTACTTTAAGTCAGCTACTACAGGAGGCACTTGGACCCATTCACTTTGAACAAGTGGAGGGAGCCAAGATGGCAATGGAACCACCCATCAGGCCAACCATCAATATATAAGGGGACCCTGCCAATACCCACAAGGGCCTGGTACATTGATGGGTCTAGCAAAGGCTCCCAATACCAATGGTCAGTGTTCATGGTACAGATGGATACTGACACCCTATCACTGTATAGGTACATCATAAGAGCAGCCACAGCATGGGCCACAGCAAAGGCAGCAGGCATCCGCATCCTCTGTGCAGTTATTCTAGCAGCTGTTCATAACTGTGAGACCTACTCACAGCTGAGACCTAGAAGGATTTTCTCTGTACCAAGTCACATACATAAAGCCATACAACCTCCATAGGACTGGCAAATCAATTGTATTGGTCCTCTGTCCTGGAATGGTAGGGAAAGGTATACCTTAACCTGTGTAGACACAACAATGGGGCTATGACAGGCCTTCCCAATAAAATATGCCACCCAGCTGGAAACCATCAAGTATCTCACTGCTCTTAGTGTTATATATGGCATGCTAAGAAGAATGTATAATGATCAGGGCTCCCATTCATGGGCCACATTACCCAACACTGGGCATCAGAACAAAACACCTGAAGGTTCTTGTTCTGACTGTGAACATCAGACTGAAGGTTCCACTACCATATAACACAACAGGGGTAGGACTCCTAGAAAAACAAGAATGGCCTGTAAAAAACCAATTGCATGTACTGTCCCAGAATGGCTAAGTTCCTGGACTAAGAATCTCCCTGAAGCCATGCAAATTTTAAATGAGTTACCCACTAATACACATGCATCAGTTCCTATGAATGGTTGGCTAAGCATATGAAATACGCCCTGCAAACTCTTATGCTTACCTCTGAGACACTGAGCCATGTTTCTGAAGCAGAAGCCATACTGTTCTCCTAAGAACACCAGTGGATCTGCCAAGTGATGATGGCTATGTGGACCTGAAGCTGAGCTGGAAAATGCCCCTATACTGGACTGGTTTTATGATGCTAGAGGGTAAATGAAGACTGCCAGAGGATAGGTGATCCCAGCTGATCCCAGAGGCTTATGATATCAACATGCAGCAGCACTGATACCTGTTGGAACGGTCATAGTGCAGATAGCATAGGCAAGGCTGGAAGCTTACCAGTTGGCTACTATGCCCACTCCTAGGGAGGGAAGCCATGTATGGTACTGTAAGCCAGAACTGAAGCCTTTGGCAGCTTCCCTAATAGAGTCAATGGGAGAAAATACAGCAGTAATAATGTTACAAGGAGTGAATACACCTTGAGGGTCTTTTCTGAACACATGTGTTTGGCTTGTTTTTGCTATCCATTGCAGCTGGTAATGTCTTCCTGAACTAGGTAGTGGCTACAGCAACGGTCAGCAACTAGTCCTATTGTGGGGTATGTGGATACCTCCCCCTGTTAAATGGTAATGGTATGCCTTGGGATGTTCTGCCTTTTTCCTGACAGAACTGGAGTGACTGGTTCAACAGCACCAATAGGACAACCCAGGCTCCCTAGGGATTGCCTCCACGTGGAGGCCTGATAGCCAGTGCCATGGAGATCCATAGATATGTGCCCTTAGGCCACAAAACAAGTCACAATAAATTTTAAAAAATCAAAATAATATCAAGTATCTTCTCAGACCAGAGTGGAATAAAACTGGAAAATAACTCCAGAAGAAACTCTCAAAACTATACAAGTAAATAGAAATTAAATAATCTGATCTTGAATTATCTTTGGGTTAATAATGAAATCAAGATGGAAATTTAAGAATTCTTTGAACTGAATGATAATAGTGACACAACTTATCAAAACCTCTGGGATACAGCAAAAGCAGTACTAAGAAGAAAGGTCATAGCATGAATGCCTGCATCAAAAATTCTGAAAGAGCACAAATAGACAACCTAACATCACATCTCAAGGAACTAGAGAAAGAAGAACCAAACCCAAACCCAGCAGAAGAAAAGAAATAACAAAGATCGCAGCAGAACCTAAATGAAATTGAAACAAACAAAAAAATACAAAAGATAGATGAAACAAAAAGCTATTTCTTTGAAAAGATAAACAAAATTGATAGACCATTAGTGAGATTAAGAAAAGAAGAAAGAAGATCTAAATAAGCTCAATTAGAAACAAAAAGATATTAAACCGACCGCAGAAATACAAAAGATCATTCAAGGCTACTATTCACACCTTTCTGTGCACAGACTAGAAAATCTAGAGGAGATGGATAAATTCCTGGAAATGTACGACTCTCCTGATTAAATCAGGAAGAATTAGAAACTCTGAACAGACCAATAACAAGCAGCGAGAGTGAATCAATAATTTTTAAATTGCCAACAAAAAAAGTCCAGGACCAGATGGATTCACAGCTGAATTATATCAGACATTCAAAGAAGAATTGGTACCAATTCTACTGAAACTATTTCAAGAGATTGAGAAAGATGGAATCCTTTCTAAATCATTCCATGAAGGCAGTATCACTCGAATACCAAAACCAGGAAAGGCCATAACAAAAAAAGAAAACCACAGACCATTATCCCTGATGAACATAGATGTAAAAATCCTTAAAAAAACACTAGCTTTCAGAATCTAACAGCATATAAAAAAGATAATATATCATGATGAAGTGGGTTTCATACCAGGGATGCAGGAATAGTTTAACTTATGCAAATCAGTAAATGTAATACATCACATAAACAAAAATTATATGATCATCTCAGTAGGTAAAGTACTTGGTAAAATCCAGCATCCTTTTATGATAAAAACTCTTAAAATTGTCATAGATGGGACATACCTCAAGGTAATAAAAGCCATCTATTACACACCAACAGACAACATAATACCGAACAAGGAAAAGTTGAAAGCATTCCCTCTGAGAACTGGAACAAGACAGGAATATCCACTTTCACCACTTCTACTCAATATAGTACTGGAAATCCTAGCCAGAGCACTCAGACAAAAGAAAGAAAGAAAGAGCATCCACATTTGAAAAGAGGAAGTCAAACTGTTGCTGTTTGCCGATAATATGATTGTGTACCTAGGAAACCCTAAAGACTCATCCAGAAAGCTCCTAGATCTGATAAATGAATTCAGTAAAGTTTCAGGGTTCAAAATCAATGTACACAAATTAGTAGAACTGCTATACACCAAAAATGATGAAGCTGAGAATCAAATCAAGTACTCAATCCCTTTTACAACAGCTCAATAAAATAAAATAAAATACTTAGGAATATACTTAACCAAGGAGGTAAAAGATCTCTACAAGGAAAACTACAAAACACTGCTGAAAGAAATCATAGATGACACAACCAACTGGAAACACATCCCATGCTCATGGATGGGTAAAATCAATATTGTGAACATGACCACACTGGCAAAAAAGCAGTCTACAGATTCAATGCAATTTGCATCAAAATACCATCATCATTCTTCACAGAACTAGAAAAAAGTCCTAAAATTCATATGGAACCAAAAAAGAGCCCACGTAGCCAAAGCAATACTAAGCAAAAGAACAAGTCTGGAGGCATCACATTACCCGACTTCAGATTTTACTACGAGGCTGTAGTTACCAAAACAACAGGGTACTGGTGTAAAAATAGGCATGTAGACCAATGGAACAGAACAGGGAACCCAGAAATAAAGCCGAATACTTATAGGTAACTGATCTTTGATGAAGGATACAAAAACATAAAGTACGGAAAGGATACCCTATTCAATAAATGGTGCTGGGATAACTGTCAAGCCACATTTAGAAGAATGAAACTGGATCCTCGTTTCTCACCTTATACAAAAGTCAACTCAAGATGGATCAAAGACTTAAATCTAAGACCTGATACCGTAAAGATTCTAGAAGATAACATCAAATAAACTCTTCTAAATATTGGCTTAGGCAAAGAATTCGTGGCTAAGAATCCAAAAGCAAGTGCAACAAAAACATAAATAAATGGAGCCAGGCATGTTGGCTCACACCTGTAATCCCAGCATGTTGGGAGGCCTAGGTGGGTAGATCACTTAAGGTCAGGAGTTCAAGACCAGCCTGGCCAACATGGTGAAATCCTGTCTCTACTAAAAATAGGAAAAATTAGCCGGGCATGGTGGTGCACGCCTGTAGTCACAGCTACTCAGGAGGCTAAAGCAGGAGAATGTAGTGAGTTGAGATCATGCCACTGCACTCCAGCCTGGGTGACAGAGTGAGACTCTGTCTCAAAAAAAAGTGGGTAAATGACATGAATAGACAATTCTCGAAAGCATATATATAGACAGCTGACAAACATATGAAAAAATGCTCAAAATCACTAACTATAAGGGAAATGCAAATCAAAACCACAATGAGATACAACCTCACTCCTGTAAAATGGCCATAATTTAAAAATTAAAAAAAAATATATGTTGGCATGGTTGTGGTGCAAAGGGACATTTTTACACTGCTGATGGGAATGTAAACTAGTACAACCACTAAGGAAAACAGTATGGATATTCCTTGAAGTACTAAAAGTAGAACTACCATTTGACCCAACAATTATATTACTGGGTATCTATCCAAAGGGAAAGAAGTCATTATATGAAAAAGACAAATGCACACACATGTTTATAGCAGCATAATTCACAATTACAAAGATAAGGAACCAAGCCCAATGTCCATCAACCAACAAGTGGATAAAGGAAATGTGGTATATATACACCATTGAATATTACTCAGCCATAAAACAGAATGAAATAATGGCCTTTGCAGCAACTTGGATGGAGCTGGAGGCCATTATTCTAAGTGAAGTAATTCAGGAATGGAAAACCAAATGTCATATGTTCCCACTTAAAAGTGAGAGTTAAGCTATGAGGATGCAAAGGCATAAGAATGATATAATGGACTGGCGACTCGGAGTGAAGGGTCAGGACGGTGAGCAATAAAAGACTACAGTTTGGTACAGTGTACTCTGCTCCAGTGACAGGTGCAGCAGAATCTCAGAAATCACCACTAAAGAACTTATCCATGTAACAAAAAACCATCTGTTCCCCCAAAACTATTGAAATTTTTAAGAAGTTTTTTTAAAACCGCAAAAACCAATATGTACCCTTATAGGCACTACTTGTTGTGCCTATATGCCTGATGAAGAGAATAATGTCACAAATGTTTTAACTCATTTATTAACTCAAATTCATGATATAACCCAGTTAGGCTTCTTTGACTCATTCTCAAATTGGTTACACACCTTTCCTATTCATTGGAGTTGTGTTTTGCTAACAGGCATCATAATTGTAGTTATCATCTGCTTTTAATGCTGTTTTGTATACTGTAGACATGGCTCGTATGCACAAGCCATGGCTATACAATATAGGTCTGTATAGTTCTTCTCATAACCCACTCAAGGACTCTCATGCAAGATTGGTGGGAAGAATGTAAGCGCTGGAGAGTGGGGTGGATTGCAGAGTGATGTGTCCCTACCAGTTTACTTAGGGTATACATCCACTGCTTGAACCTGGGAGGCTGGGCAGTGAGCCAAGACCATGGTGCCCACTGGAGGAGCAAGTGTCCTCGAGAACCCAAACATCTCAGACTCAAACGCAGTAGGCAAAGAAGTTACTGGCAAACTGTTTAAAAGCAGTTTAGAGATGGGAAGTGGCATGGATCTCTAGAGCTGTCCTGCTGCTGCCCAGAAGTGCCCTGTATAAGTCCTCACAAATTCATCCACTCACTGGGCTGGACTTGTCTGAGTCATTCTTTGGGCTCTTAGTTCCCTCCCAGCTTGGGGGATCATTTTTTTCTACACAATCGTGGATTTTTTTCTCATAACACCAGCACACTGAAGATGATTGAGTGCAACCTTAGTCTTTTTGGCAAGGTCTTCTGGTTATTTCCAACATCTATTTCTCTTCTTTGTTTAGTATTAGATCCCAAAATTTTTGTTGCATACATGGTACATTTATTAATGAGGTGGGACATGGTAGGTCAATGGTATTTGAGTGGAGATGATAGGTGCACCTTCTAGGTTGTACCCTTAGAGAGAATGGATATATTCCCTTCTTCCCTTTTACCTTTCTGTATAGCTAAAATGAAAATGTGCGTGTCCACACTAGAGCAGCCATTATGGATCATATGATGGAACTCCCAAGTGAACGATGGAAAAAGGCATGAGGAACTTTAGTTCCTTCATTTGTTGAAACTACAATATCAGCCCTGGGTGGCTTATGCTGATTATTTCATAAGACAGAAATAAATATTTGTCTTATTTCAGCCATTGTAATTTTTATAGCAGCCGAAGCTGTATCCTAATGAATATACTTCATGATACCACTGAGCT
The DNA here is from genome assembly GCA_963573385.1 of Cacajao melanocephalus. Taxonomy (NCBI): domain Eukaryota; kingdom Metazoa; phylum Chordata; class Mammalia; order Primates; family Pitheciidae; genus Cacajao; species Cacajao melanocephalus. The sequence goes on along the minus strand of CAUYLG010015596.1, from coordinate 24,213 downwards.
GATGAATTGACCACCATAGAATCAATCTATTTTTAAACAAATTGTTGTGTGAAAGTAAATGGCATTTTTTTGGTTAAGACATTTTGAGTTACAGCCAAAAGCATTCTGATTGACATAAATACTTAACTAAGATTGCTATTTATAGAGGAAAGGCACAAATTGACGCATCAACTATTGAGAAACTTCTGATTGAGGGAGCCCTTTACTTGTGATGGAGGAAAATGAGCATGGTGAAAGAACCAATGGAAGAAAAAGTAGTTGAAGATACAGGGGGAAGAGAATAGTTTATGGAGTAACATCCCAGAAGAGTCAGGAAGAGAGAGGATCTAAAGTACTAAAGTTCAAATGGAGTAATACCTTTTCTTCTTTTCTTCTGATTTAAAATGAACTTGACATTTGCCTTTTTAAAACATTTTTATTGAGACATAATTCACGTACCATACAATTCACCAACTTAGATTGTACAATTCAGTGGAGGTTTTTGTTTTGTTTAATTTTTTAGACAGGCTCTTGCTCTGTCATCCAGGCTGGAGTGCAGTGGCCTGAATCCTTGAACTCCTGGGCTCCTCCCACTTCAGCATCTGGTCATCACTGTACCCGGCTAATTTTTGTATTTTTTATAGAGATGAGGTCTTGCTCTGTTGCACAGGCTGGTCTCAAACTACTAGCCTCAAGTGATCATCCCACCTCAGCTTCCCAAAGTGCTGGGATTGCAGGCATGAGCCATTGCACCCAACCTAATCCAGTGGCTTTTAGTATACCCAAAGAGTTGTGTAAAGTTGATTTCATAATGAATTCTGAAACATTGTCATTACCTCAAAAAGAAACCTCATACTCATTAGCAGTCACTCTCCAATTTCTCCCCAACCTCCCACTCCTTTCCTCCATCCCTAAGCAATAATTAATCCACTTTCTGCCTCTTTAGATTTGCCTATTCTGGAAATTTCATATAAATGGAATCATATAATGTGTGGTCTTTGTGGCTGGCATCTTCCATTTACTATAATGTTTTCAAGGTCCATCTATGTTGTAGCATGTATCAGTACTCAATTCCTTTTTATGACCAAGTAATGTTCTATTATATGGATATACTACATTTTGTTTATCCATTCATTAGTTATGTGGCACTGGGATTGTTTCTACCTTTTGGCTATTATGAATAATGCTGTTATAAATATTCCTGTACAAGTTTTTGTATGCACATATATTGTAATTTCTTTAGAGTATATATCTGGGAGTGCTAATATGTATGGTAATTCTATGTTTAACTTTTTGAGGAACTTCCAGACTTTTTCCCAAAGTAGCTACACAATTTTCTATTTCCATCAGCAGTGTATGAGGGTGCCAGTTTCTCCACATCCTCACCAACACTTGTTGTTATCTTTTTTATTATAGTCACCATAGTAAGTATTTTTAAACTTATTCTGGAGAATGTGAAACATTACTGTTCTAAGACTCAGAGTTATGTAAAAGCATTACACTTAGAAAAGTATTAGTCCCCCTAATCTCTACTACCCTGTTCCCATTCTTCCATTATTTCTACTCTATTCCCACCCATCTCCTGTAAGTAACAAATCTCATTGGTTTCTGGTTTATTCTTGCTGTATTTATGTTTCACAGATGAACAGATACTTTTTTCATATCCTTTTCCTTTTACAGAATGGTACATTGTTTGCACTTTTTCCTCCCCATTTAACATTGTATTCTGGAAATCACTGTATTAGCTTATAAAAATCTTCTGTATTCTTTTTCATACCTACATAGCATTTCCCTGTACATGTGTATTATAATGTATTCAACCACTCATCTATATATAGGCATTTAGGTTGTTTCTAGTATTTTACAATAACAAAAAGTGCTGTAGTAAATAACCATGTATATTTATATATTCATACTATTGAAGGTATTTCTTCAGAGTAGATTAAAATTATGATTTAAAAAAATGTGTTCTAGCAACGTCCACTGAAAGGGTCTAGAAACATGGATGCTTAAGCCAACAATGAGCACAACTAGCACCCCCATCTTGGTTTCTAAACACCTTTTCGCATAAAAAGTAGCCAGAGCATCTTGGAGAAATGGCTATTCTAGTTCTAAGACGGAAAACACAAAGGACACCTGAAACATTTTTTGTACCAGAAAACAGGGAACTGCTCAAAGACAAATAGGGACAATGTTAAAAGGACACACAAGCTGACCCTTGGCCAAATTTAGGGCAATTTAGGCATTAAAAAAGAATGGTAATGAATAACACAATTTTTTAAAAAGATTCCATTAGTTTAAAGTGGGACTCAACATAGAAAAGTGAGAGAGGAAATGCCAGCTACTTAATTTAAAAGACATGACATTGAGAGGCTGAGGTGGACAGATCACTTGAGCTCATGAGTTTGATACCAGCCTGGGCAAAGTGGAGAAACCCCATCTCTACTAAAAATACAAAAACAGCCAGGCCTGCTGGCAAGTGTCTGTAATCCCAGCTACTCGAGAGGTTGAGCCATGAAAATCACCTGAACCTGAGAGGGTAAGGTTTTAGTAGGCTGAGATCACGCCACTGCACTCCAGCCTGGGTGACACAGGGAGACTCTGGGGGGAAAAAAAAAAAAAGACATAATTATTTTAAAGTCTCCATTTAAAAATCACTAATATGAAATTGATTCAGGCAAGGATCAATGGATGCTAAAATTAGTGGATGAAAAGTTATTGGCCAACAGTACAAAAAGTCATATACAGAGAGCTATTTATTTTAAGCATTTTTTTCTGTGATTCACATAGTTTCACAGTATTAACCCATAGATTATTTACCAATTATAAAGGCAACAGGTTTTTAAAAATTAATTTCTTTTTCAATTAGGCATAGATGTTGAATTATATAACTTTTTCCTTTTTTGTGTAATATATTGTACTTTCTTAAAAATGGGATTCACATGAAAGGGATTTTTAGGCTGGAATGTAAGCTGAGAATGATAGTAAAGGATTATAAGTAGAAAAGCAGACCACACTTCTTTTTGTTCAATGAACTTGGTTTATAGGTACAGGGCTGAGATAAAGTCTGTCTTCCTATGTTGTTTCACTAATGTCATTTAAAATCTGTTGAACACAGACCTCTTTAAAACCATAATATAAACTTGGTTACAGTGTTCACAGCTCTGCGGTCACTGGAACCAGTAACTGAAATATAGTGCATAAGATTTGGCAGTGGTTGTGGAGTTTGTTTTCAGATATGTCGTTGTTGAAATGTCAGTGGGAAAACAATGTGAGGATAACCTTAGGCAGTTTTAAACACACCTCTGCTATAATATTCTCTATTATAGCGGGTGGAAGACTAAAGTATAGATTTGAGAATCATCAGCATGGAGGAGGTCATGTCTGAAGCCATCATAGTAAACTACATTGAGAGAATGTAGCGTGAGGAGTTGCTTATGATGAGGAATTAGCAGAGATCATGGATCTGGTAATTAAGAGGCTGGCAGTGATCTCCTAAGAACCGATCAGTAGAGAGTGTGGGTAACAACCAAATGGCAGGAGAACACTGTAAGGAACGGGATGATGGTATCTTGAGGGTCAGGTAGTATAAAAGGGCAGTGTTTCCAGGTTACTGAAAACAACTAAGTCTGTAGCAGAGAGAAAGAAAGCAGTGAAAATGGAGACATTGAGAATATTTTGAGAATTTTTTTTCTCTCTTTGCTTCAAAATTGTGTGCAACCTTTATGGCTGCCAGGGCCCACCCAGACTATGTAGTATGACTTCAGCTCAAATAATTGCTATTGGACTGTAAGTCTGGACCTTATCTTTGAAAACCTATCTTTGAAATTTTACCCAGTGGATATTGAGTTACAGATAATAATGAATCTACAATTTTCATTTATCTTGATCTTCTTGATATAAATTTTGCTATTCTAATTTTAAGACAGACTACTCAGTATATATATTGAAAAATGCATGCATGACACCCTCTTTACTAACATGACCTTGCTTTTAAAGTGGAAAAAAAAATGGGTGCCTGGTAGATAAATGCACATTATTTTAGCTACTTTGGCTATATAAGTGTTGCCAGCTCATTTGTACTAATGTATAACTGTGCTTGAAACAGGTATTTGAACATCTAGAATCATGCAGTATATTGTTTTGTATATTTCTGTGGCTAGATAAAGCTGTTAAATTCTTTGAGAGTGTGGGCGAGGGGGGTGCTGTTTATTTGTGTGTCTTTTCCATTGAAAATGTTGCAGTACATGGTCTATCACTGTCTTCACGCTCTGGGGGTGGGCTGAGGTAGGGAGGGTGTGACGCTGGTATTTGTGTGAACTCGGGCTTGTGATGCTGAGCTTGGTTCATCTGCTTTCTCCTCCCTTTTCCTCCCCACTCCTTCCCACCAGCGCCACAGCAACATCCTCAGAGTCTGAGCGAACTGCGCCCAGCGCGGGCACGGAGCCTCCCACTGCTAGCAACCTGCGGCCCCGGAGAAGGCAGCGAGCGCAGTGACAGCGCCTCACCGCCGCCAGGTCCTGGACCACCATGGCCAAGAACCGCAGGGACAGAAACAGTTGGGGTGAGTAGCAAATGAGAACTTCTGCAGCCTGCATGGGTTCTGGCCCTCCGCTTTCTGCTTCTGGAGACAAGGACGGCCAAGGGCTGTTCGGTGCCTGCGTCCACGGCTGGGAGACGGGCCGTAGCCGAGCTGCTCCTCGTTTGGCCGGAGGAACCATGGCCGAGCGGTACCCGCGTCACTGAATCGCGCTATCCGGGCGAGGGCTGCAGCTTCGCGCAGGCTGGGCCTCCAGCTCCTTCTTCCCCACCCCCATCCCGCCTCCTCCCAGCATTTGGACAGCACCCACCAGGCGCCTCTGGAGACTTGTGGGCTCTGCCTTAGCATCGGTTGGGAGGAAGGCTATGGGGGTGGGCAGGGGGTTGTAGTTACCAGGCAGAGAGGGGTGAGCGGTTGGGGATTTAGAGCAGGCCAAGCCCCAACCCCTCCCAGGGAGCCGCCAACTCGCTGGCCCTGCAAGGCGCGGGCTCCTGGCGGCGGGCGGCGCGCTGGAACAATGAGGCGGACCGTGGCAGACCCGAGCAACCGGGAGAAGGGCCACCCTCTTGGGAATTCCTGAGCACTGCAGTATTCCCCTTAATTTGGGGGTTGGGTGGGGGAACTGGGGAAGAAGGGGAGCAAAGTTGTGGTTTCCAGCCTTCTGCCCCACCCCGACCTGGTAGCCCATTCAGATCAGCCCCAAGGGTGGCTTTGTTCTTTGATTTTACCTTTTGGAGGCATTGGGCTCATGATTCAGCACCAGGCCGAGGGGAGGGGAAAGGAGAGGCGAGACCCAGTATGTTCACACCGCGAGTGGGTGGGCGGTGCTCACGCAGGCGGAGAAGAACGGGCGCAGCGATGCGGGAGAAATCGCGGCCCCGCCCGCCTTGCTGCTCCAGACCTAGTTCTGGACGGTTAGTGTGGGTAGGCTGGGCGTCTTTTTGTTGTGGGTTCCCGACTTCTTGCAGTCTCAGTGCTAAACTCATCAGCATCTTAGGAACAAAAGCTTTCTAAGGCATTTATTTCATTTTCTGAACCAGAGAGTGTCTCAGGCCACTGTGGCTTGGCGGGTAAAGAAATATTTTGTTCATTAGCTTGTTATTTAGAAATTGTTATGTCAAATAATTGTTATTATTTGAAAAGTTCAGAGCTGCCTGTTTCTCTTACACGTCTCAGTGAGATCTCTTCTATAACTGTTTATTTGACCAAGAGGCACAAATGTAAATTTTAATTGGTTATTTCGGTTTACTTTAATCAAAAGACCGTGTATCTCCTTGCCTCTGATTCTTGTAATGGTCACAGGATCAGCTTGACCTCCGGTAGGCAAGGTTTACATTTGAGAGATTATCCAAGGTTTGTGGTAGGCATGGAGAGGTGGAGCGGGGAGGTCTGTCATGACTTGACTGAGTTTGAGAGACAGTGATTCCATTTTCTGAGATCATGAAACCCCAGTTTTAACAGATGTGACTATTGCAATACAGTTTTATTTGCTTCTTCTGAAATTTAAGTAAGCATTTACAGTATGTCCCCTTTCCACCCATTCTCTTAGCCTCTAGAATAGAAATTTATTGAACACACACAGTTAAAATGCACATATTCAAGCCACTTTTAGTCTCAATCGCCATGAATTGTTGTCTCCACCCTGTTAACAGAGGCATGTGAAAATTTATTCTGAGGATTAAAATTTTTCTCCTTCATGAAGCTTTGGATTATTGCTCAGAATTTCCTTTGGTTATGAAGTGGAAGTTTTTTTCCTCTTGGAAAAAACTTCTTATGTAGTGGAAGTTTTTTTCTCTTGGATACATGGTTCTCACATCAGGTTTTCATAACAATCACACAGGGACTTATTACAAATGCAGACTCTCCCATCTTCCAGCCAGAGCTTTGGAATCAGTAGATCTGAAATAGGACCTAGGAATCTGCTTTTAATTAGCATTTTAGGTGGTTGGGAAGCAGATGGTCTTTAGATGTTACTTTGAGAAATGCTATGTTAGACTGTTTACATTTGATAGAAACATCCCAGATAGTTTACCCAGGAGTCATCAGGAAAGTTTCAACTCAAGTGATGGATTAGGAAAAGAAATACTAGAATCACTAGAATATTCACTGGCAATTATTATAGAAAAGAAGTAGTGGAATTCTGGAATCTTATCCTGATGTTCTGAAATGCTTTACTACTCAGACTTTTCTTTGCTCTAAAGTATATATGACATAAATGACTTAGAAAACATAGTATATGGAGTAGGAGATAGAAGTTTTGGCAAAGATGTTAGCCCTGTCAGTCTTAATTCCATTTTATTACCAGTATCTGGTAGAATGCCTAACACATAGTAGGCAGTTAGTGACAGCAATGGTAGCCAACATCATTAAGCTAATGTCATATGAAATAGGGGCTATAATCCTCATTTTATATATTAAAAGGTAGAGCTAGTAGATGACCGAGCCAGGATTCCAGTTCTGGCAGTTTGAATTCAGATTCCTTTATCTTCACCACTATTCTGTCTCTTTGTTGAATGGTTACTACCTTCTGTATTATATTATAGAACTACAGTTTCAAGACATATTCATATTGCATTTGATTTTCAACCTCTTAAGTAAGCATGTGTCTTGGGACATATTATCACTGTTTTGCAGATGAAAAACTAACTCAGGGGTAAGTTAAATGATTTGGTGAAAGTCATGTATTTGGTAAGTAAAAGGACTGAAATTAGAACCTGGGTTTTTTTTCCTAATTTATTTTCTATAACATGATATTGTGGAACGTTTTTATGAGAGAATTGGGTGGGGTATGAGGATAATAGAGAAAACAGAGCCTCATAGTAGCCAGAGGTCTCTCATGAGAAAAATGACAGCTTAAAAAAGACAGATAACTGACCTTATCTAGCTAAGTAAGTATTTTTCAGACAAGTTAGAAAGAAAAAGGCATCAAGGTAAGCAATCCAGAATAGGAACATACAGTGATTCCCAAGAAAAGGGCAAGAAAGATATTTGCAAAATCAGCACGAGAGCTAAAATTTAGATAAGGACCCTAAGGACCATATTACAGGTAGTTTTTATCTTAGTAGCTAGAGACCTGTAGGTCTTACAAGGGCCATGAAGGCTAGACAGCAGAAAAGCATCTCTGCTGACTACTAGAATTGAGGGTGGTGTTTGAAGACTATACCCAGAGATAACAACTGGTAAGTGAGTCTTTGAGTAGAACTGAGCATCCTACCACCTGTACCTAAATCTACACTTAAGACATGTGAATAAATTGAAGCATATAAAAGTCATGTCGTGGCTGGGTGCAGTGGCTCTCACCTGTAATCCCAGCACTTTGAGAGGCTGAGGCAGGCAGATGATGCGATCAGAAGATGGAGACCATCCTGGCCAACATGGTGAAACCCTGTCTCCACTAAAATACAGAAAATTAGCTGGGCGTGGCATGCGCCTATAGTCCCAGCTACTCAGGAGGCTGAGCCAGGGGAATTGCTTGAACCTGGGAGGTGGAGGTTGCAGTGAGCAGAGATTGCACCACTGCACTCCAGTCTGGCAACAGAGCAAGACTCAGTCTGAAAAAAAAATAGTCAATTCTTCCGAAATAGGCATTATTATTATTAATCATTGGAATGTATAAGGAATCTGAGATTCAGAGAGCATAAGTGACTTGCCAGAAGTACCATAGTTTCTAGGTTATAGATCTAGTGTTCAAATTCAGAGTTGTTTGCTTCCATAGTCCATGTTATTAGGATGGGGAATAGTATGCGAAAAGGTACCAAGATAAGCTTATCTAGGATATAAGATGCTGATATAAGAAATCAGTGCTCTATAAACTTGATCACTTGGACTAGAGAAGTAGGCAAAGAATGTGCTAGTGTGGAAAATAAATGGGACAGATGAGTATCAGAAACAGTAGCCCAGAAAGCAATCTTTCACTGCTGGGCTACAGCTTAAGTACTACCAGAAACAAAACAGAAATGCATACTTTGTTTGTTTGTTTTTGTCAAAGTTGCTTAAAAACTTGGGATACCAGTTTTCTACAGTGTAACAGAAACAGTAGAAATTGCTTAAGAAAAATAGTATTTGCACTAAAGTATCAGCTTTGATTGCCTTTAAAAAGAACTATCTTAGCTTCACAGTAAGTGAAGAAATGCCCATTTTTTTGAAAAGGCATTTGTAGAAAATTAATTTTTAGGTTTCTGTTTTTGAAGAAAGATTTAAAACAATCTTGAGTGTACTATAGTTACCTTATGATCTTCTTTCTTTTCCAATTGGCTATATTCTATTTTTCTTGAAATGAGACTGTTTGTCCCTTTTTACCTACCTCGTTTTCTATATACCTAATTCTCCTAAAACAGTATAAAATTTCTACTGGGTCTTGGCTGAACATGGTGGCTCACATTTATAATCCCAGCACTTTGGGAGGCTTAGGTGGGTGGATCATTTGAGGTCAGGAGTTTTGAGACCACCTGGCCAACATGGTGAAACCCCATCTCTAAGACAAAAAACAAAAAAACCACAAAAAAATTAACTGGCCTTGGTGGTGCAAGCCTGTAATTGCAGCTACTAGGGAGGCTGTGGCAGGAGAATCACTTGAAACTGAGAGGTGGAGGTTGCAGTGAGCCAAGATTGCACCACTCTACTCCAACCTGGGTGACAGAATGAGACTTCATCTCAAAAAAAAAAAAATTCTACTTGGTCATACATGTACTGTAGGGTATATACTATGTATAAGACATGTATTGTAGATTTTCCTTCTCTACATTTTTAAAACTTAATTTGCCTTCCTTGCATCTTTTCAAATACACTTTTCTTATAGATATATATTTTTTATACTTAACATCTGCTTACCTTCTCTTGATGACTCATGGGTTATACCTTTGCTCCATTTCAGACTCTAAGCCTTTATTATCTTCAGAATCAGTGGTTGCAGTGTAAGCAGAACCTATGATCACCAGGGAAATGATCCATTGTGTGGTACTTCCAGTCATAAAAAAAAGATTTTAGATTTGAAGAGTCTTCCTCTTTTACATAGAAATTTCTTATGAAACATATATGTATATAAAAGAACATAATAAAACATATGTGTTCAGTCAAAAAAAAAAAGAATAACGAGCACCTGTGCCCCCAGCTGAAGAAATAGAACATTATCAATATTTTATCACTCCTTGTGTGCCTTTCCTTAAGGATAACCTGGTTTTTTTGTTTTTGTTTTTGTCGTGTTTTTTTGTTTTTTTGGTTTTTTTGAGACAGAGTCTTGCTCAGTCACCCAGGCTGGAGTGCAGTGATGTGATCTTGGTTCACTGCAACCTCCACCTCCTGGGTTCAAGTGATTCTTCTGACTTAGCCTCCCAAGCAGCTGGGATTACAGGTGCCTGCCACCACACCCAGCTAATTTTTGTATTTTAGTAGAGACAGGGTTTCATCAGGTTGGTCAGGCTGATCTCAAACTTCTGACCTCAGGTAATCCACCCGCCTCAGCCCCACAAAGTGCTGGCATTACAGGCGTGAGCCACTGCGCCTGGCCAGGACAACCCATTTTTATCCCTCTCCAAAGGTAAACACTTTCATTAATTTGATGTTTCTATATATCCCTAAAAATATATATTATTTAGTTTTACATTAAAGAACCTAATATAAAGGGAATCTAGAGTATGCATTTTTCCACAAGATATTTTGTTCACTCCACATCCTTAATTTAACCATACTTGGTATTATGATAGGTATGAAATGGTATCTCATTGTGATTTCAATCTGCATTTTACTGATAACCAGTGAGGTTTGAGCATATATTTATTGTCCATTCATACTTCCTCCTCAGAACCTGTTTGCTCTTTGCCCATTTTAAAATTAGGTTACCTTCTTCTTGCTTTATAAGAGTTTTTTTTTTTTAAACATATTTTTAACTTAAGTCCTTTACTGATTGTCTTATAGATGTCTTTTACCTCTTCATGCATGACTTTGATCTCTATGGTATATTTTAGTAAATAGACATTATGTATTTAAATGTAGTCAATTTAAACAATATTTTCCTTTATGGTTTGTACTTTTTAAATTTAAAAAAAATCTTACCTCAAAGTTATAAACTAGTCTTCTATATTATCTAATTTAAATACACTTACTACACTTTTTTTTCCCAGTTTTTAAAATTTGCGGTAAAATACACATAACATAAATTTTACCATCATAACCATTTTTAGTGTACAATTCCGTGATACTAGTACACAAATAAAATACTGTTGTGTAGCTATCACCACCGTTTATCTCCAGAACTCTTCATCTTGCAAAGCTGAAACTGTGTTTATTAAATAGTAATTCTTCATCCCTCCTGCTCACAGCTACTAGCAGCCACCATTCTACTTTCTTTACTATGATTTTGACTACCATGTGTACCTCACGTAAGTGGAATGATACAGTTTTGTTTTTGTGAGTGGCTTATTTCACATGGCAGAATGTCCTCAAGGTTCATCCATATTGTAGAATATATCACAACTTCCTTCTTGTTTAAGGCTGAATGGCATTACATTGTATGTATACACCACATTTTTTAAATCTATTCGTCTGTTGACAGATACTGGGTTGCTGTCATATTTTGGCTATTGTGAATAATTCTTCTATGAACATGCGTGTGCAAGTATCCCTTTGAGACACTGCTTTCAACTCTTTTGGGTATATACCCAGAAGTGAAATTGCTGGATCATATGGTAATTCTATTTCTAATATTTTGAGGAACTGCCATATTGTTTTCCACAGAGGCAGTACCATTTTATGTTCTCATCAACAGTGCACACAGGTTTAAATTTTTTCATATCCTCAGCAATACTTGTTCTGTTCTGGTTTTTTAAAAATAGTTGTCATTTAGCCACACATGGTGGCTGACGCCTGTAATCCCAGCACTTTTGAAGGCCAACACGGGCAGATCACCTGAGGTCAGGAGTTCAAGACCAGCCTGGCCAACATGGTGAAACCCTGTCTCTACTACAAATGCAAAAATTGGCAAGCACCTGTAATCACAGCTCCTTGGGAGGCTGAGGCAGGAGAATGGCTTGACCCTGGGAGGCGGAGGTTGCAGTAAGCCAAGATTGCACCATTGCACTCCAGCCTGGGAGACAAGAGTGAGAATTTGTCTCAGAAAAAAAAAAAAGTTGTCGTCTAATGGATGGGATGTGATGTCTCATTGTAGTTTTGATTTGCAATTAATATTCTGATTTCTCTTGTGATTTTTTTCTTTGATCCTTTGTTGTTTAAGAATGTGTTGTTGGCCGGGCTTGGTGGCTCAGCCTGTAATCCCAGCACTTTGGGAGGCCGAGGCAGGCGGATTACCTGAGCTCAGGAGTTCAAGACCAGCCTGGGCAACATGGTGAAACCCAGTCTCTACTAAAATATCAAAAATTAGCTGGGCGTGGCGGCATGCGCCTGCAGTCCCAGCTGCTCTAAAGGCTGAGGCAGGAGAATTGCAAGAACCTGGGAAGCAGAGGTTGCAGTGAGCTGAGATCGCACCACTGCACTCCAACCTAGGCAACAGAGTGAAACAACAGAGTGAGACTCCGTCTCAAAAAAAAAAAAAAAAGTTTTTTAATTGCCATGAATTTGTGAGTTTTCCAGTTTTCATTCTATTACTGATTTCCAACTTCATCCCATTGTAGTTGAAGAAAATACTTAGGATTATATCTCTTTTTAAAATGCATTGAGACTTAATCTGTAGCTTCCCTTATAGTCAATCTAGAGAATGTCCCAGGTATACGTGAGAAAAATATGTATTCTATTGTTGTTGGCTAGAGTGTCTGTATTTGTCTGTTGGTGTATTGTGTTGTTCAAGTTCTCTATTTCTTTGCATGTCTTTATTTCCTTTTTGTTTCTTTGTTTTATCTATTATTGAGAGTAGGATATTGAATTCCCCAACTCTTAGTACAGAACTATTTCTTCTTTCAATTCTGCCAACTTTTGCTTCATATATTTTGATACGATGTTCCTAGGTACATAGATTTTTGTCATTGTTGTATATTCAAATGCTGTATTCAAACTTTTATTAGTATATGATGTCCTAGCCAAGGATGGTGGTATGCACCTCTAGTCTCAACTATTCCAGAGGCTGAGGCAGGGGGATCGCTTGAGCCCAGGAGTTTGAGGCTGTAATATGCTATGGTTGTGCCTGTGACTAGCCACCGTACTCTAGCCTGGAAAACATAACAAAATATTGTCTCTAAAAAAACCAGTCCTTTGTTTTCTGTTAACTTTTGTTTTTTAAAGGCTCTCTTTTCTGATATGAGTATTGCTACTCTCTTTTGGTTTATATTTACATGAAATATCTTTTTCTACCCTACCACTTTCAATCTGCTTGTGTCTTTGGATCTAAAGGAAAGCTCTTATAGACAGCATATAGTTGGATTATGTTTTTAAATCCATCCTGTCAATCTCTGTCTTTTGATTGGAGGGTTTATATCTGTTGACATTTAAAGTAATTACTGATAAGGTGTGACTTCTTTTGTTTGTTTTGCTATTTGTTTTCTATGTGCCTTGTAGCTTTTTTGTCTCTCATTTCTTGCATTACTGCACGTTACTCTCTGTTGTGTTCAGTTGATTTTTATAGTGTAGTGTTTTAATTCCCTTATCATTTCCTTTTGTGTACATTTTTCTATCTATTTTTTGTGGTTACCATGGAGATTACATTTAACATTCTAAAGTTGTAAGTAATTCGAATTTATACCAGTTTAATAACATACAAAAATTCTTCTCCTTTACATGTCTGTCCTCACCCCTTTCAGTTACTGGTATCATAAAATTATACATATTATGTGTCCAAAAAACACAAACTAGTAATTGTTTTTTAAAATACATTAGTTTCTCAGTTGGGCATAGTGGCTCATGCCTGTATATATCTACACTTTGGGAGGATGAGGTGGGAGGATTGCTCAAGCCCTGGAGTTCAAGACCAGGAATTTGGGTCAACATGGCAAAACCCTGTCTCCACACACACACAAAAAATTCAAAAATTAGCTAGGCATGGTGGTGCATGCCTGTATACCCAGCTGCTCAGGAGGCTGAAGTAGGAGATCACTTGGACCCAGGAAGTTGAGGCCTCATTGAGCCATGATCATACTGCTGCACTCTATCCTGGGAAACAGAGAAAGACTTTGAACAGAGAAAGAAACAGAGAAAGAAAATAAACAAATAAAAGAATACATTAGTTTCTTAAATTGTATAGAAAACAAAATGTGGAATTACAGACCAAAATTATAATAATTATTAGCTTTTAGAATTATAATTTTTTATAAAAGTATTAGTTTCTTTTTTTTCCTTGGGGGAGGGGAAAAGAGGGGGCCAAAAGTATTAGCCTCCTAAACCATACGGAATACCAAAGATGAAATTACAAACTGTTATTAAAATAATACTAGCTTTAATAATTACCCATGTATTTACCTTTATTGAGATTTTTATTACTTCATATGGCTTCAAGTTACTGTGTAGTGTCCTTTCATTTCAACATACAGCGCTGACTATCTTTAGCATTTCTTGCAAGGCAGGTATAGTGGTAACAAACTCCAGCTTTTGTTTATCTGGAGAAGTCTTCATTTCTTCCTCATTTTGAGGGATAGGGCTGCTGGATATAGGATTGTTAGTTGACAGAGTTTTGTTTTATTTTCTTTCAGCACTTAAACTATGTCTGCCCACTTCCTTTTTGCTTCCAAAGTTTCTGATGAGAAATGTGTTGATAATCTTATTAAATAATCCTTATATGTGATGTGTCACTTCTCTCTCATTGTTTTCAACTTTTTCTCTTTGTCTCTGGCCTTTGACAGTTTGATTATAATGTGTCTCAATGTGGATCTCTTTGAGTTCATCCTACTTGGAATTTGTTGATCTTCTCAGATGTTTATATTTATCTTTCATCAAACTTGGGAAGTTTTCAGCTATTATTCCGCAAATAATCTCTCTGTCACTTTCTCTTTTTTCTTCTTCTTCTGGAATGACTGCAATGTATATGTTGAGTCATTTGATGGTGTCCCACAGGTCCCTTAAGCTCTATTCACTTTTCTTCAATCTTTGTTCTTTCTATTCTTCGATGACTTCAGTTGGCCAATCTTCAGATTTGCTGATTTTTTTCTTCTGTCTGCTCAAATCTGTCTTTGACTCCCTCTAGTGAATTTCTCATTTTGATTATTATATTTTTAAGCTTCTTTTTTTCTTCTTTTAAAGATAGGGTCTCACTCTGTCGCCCACACTGGAGTATAGTGGTATGATCAGAGCTCACTGTAGCCTCAGAATCCTGACCACAAGTGACCTCCCACTTCACCTTCCCAAAGTGCTTGAATTACAGGCATGAACCACCTTGTTCAGCCTGGAATTTCTTTTTGGTCTATTTTTAGCTTTCCTGTCTTTTTATTGAAATTTCTATTTTGTTTGTATGTCATTTTCCTGACTTTTTCTATGTCTTCTTCTGATTCTTTGAGTATTTATAAGACAGTGCTTTTAAGTAATTGCCTAGTAGGGCTGCCATGTTGTCTTTAGGACAATGTCTATTTTATTTTTTCCTTTAAATGGCCAATATGTTGTTATTTTTTTGTATACTTTGTGATTTGTTGAAATCTGGACATTTAAATCTAATAATATGGTAACTCTGGAAGTCAGAATTTCCCTCTTTCCCAGGGTTTGCTATTTTTTTCTTTTTCTTTTAATTGTTGTTGACTATCTGCATGTCAAGGATCAGCCTGAGATGTAAACTTAAGGTCTTCACAGGTCTTTTCTGAGCCTGTGCCTTTCCTGGGCATATGCAGTAACTGATTTCTCCTGTGTATGCAGTTGCTTTTGAATGTCCTAGTCTTTAGCATCTGGTTTCCAAAAGGTGGGAAAGAGAACAATGAAGGGATAAATATAAAGGAACCTGCCTTTCAAGTCTCCTGGAAGTCACTTGAGCTAGAGTGGGAGGGGCTTCCAACAATGAGAGGTGGGGTATTCAGCAAGGACAGTTCACCTGTGTCTGCACCTCCATGAACAAAAGCAGCAATTATCAATCAGAATAGATCCCCAAATTTTGGAGGACAGGGTTCATATTCCCACTCTGGCTCCCACAACCTGCATTCAAGCTGCTCCAGGAACACATTCATGGCTGCCTGCCATAGGACTGGGAGATATGGGATGCGCAGCTGCTGCTGAGCTAAGAGCTAAAATTGACAGAAATTAACTGCAGTTTACTGTCCAATCGTATCCCTAGAAGCTTCAAGTCTTCAGTAGATTCCAGAGTTCTTCCCAGAATTCTTCCCAGTCTCACTTCATCAGATTAAGACTTCATCAGATTTCTCCTTTATTCATAATTATTAGTTTTTAAAAATCATCTCTGAATATTGAATTTTAACAAGTGCCTTTCCTGCATTCTTTCAAATAATTATATGGTTTTCCCTTTCTAGTTTATTATTATGTTTAGTTAGATTAATAGATCTTTTATGTTAAAGTGATGTTGCATTTCTAGAATAAATCCAGGCTAGTCTTGCTGTATTTCCTTTTTTAATACATTACTAGGTTTACTAATGTTTAGATTATGATATTTGCAAGCATGTTTACAACTAAATTTCTGTTTTTGACTATTACAAAAGTTTAAAAGACCAGAAGTCTAATTTAATGAAAATGTACATGACATTATTTTTACATCACAGTAAAACAGGCCCTTTGGAGAGGGGACATGGATTTCTCTGCTGATCAGTAATTATTTATACTCAGTCCAAGGCTTCTAACATAATAATACTATTTCCTCATATTACCAACATTCCAATATTGTTCTGTTGTCCACTAGTTGCCATCTCCACACATTCATCTATCACAAGATTCATAAAGGGATCAAATCCCCATAGTATTCCTTGGACATGTCTGCCACCGTTTAATTTCAATTATAACTTCTTGTCCATAAACTTTTTCTACTCCAGAGGCTGAGCTCTAGATATCAAGGTATCAAGGTTATACTAACTTTATAAAATGAGCTGGGGAGGGATAACATGGGGAGAATTGCCAGATATAGGTGACGGGAAGGAAGGCAGCAAACCACATTGCCATGTGTGTACCTATGCAACAATCCTGCATGTTTTTCACATGTACCCCAAAACCTAAAACGCAATAAAATATTTTTAAAAAAAATGAGTAGGGGACATTTATTGTTTTAAAAAAATTCTCTGTAAGAATTCATGTAGGATTAGGATGATCTAGTTTGAGAAAACTGCTCTATTAAACCTCCTGGACCTGCTATATAAGATTTTGAACTGTTTATTCAATTTCTGTTTTGGTTATAGAATAATCAAAGTGTTCTATTTCTTCTTGAGTCAGTTTTAGTAATTTACGTTTTTCTTGAAGTCTATTTCATCAAGTTTACATAATGTTGTTCTAAGTTTTCTGTTACTTTATCTGCTTAATTTTGTTTATGTGTATCTTCCTTAGTACATTTTTATCGTGATTTCTCCTTTTTCTTTTCTATTTATTTAATTTCTGTGCATCTCTATTATTTTCTTATACTTTAGTTTATTCTATATTTTATTCTTTGTAACTTAAGAAGTTGAATACCAATACTTAAGAAGTTGGATACCGAGCTCATACATTTTCAGCTTTTCTTCTTTTTCTGATCTATACATTTAAGAGTATAAGTTTTTTCTGCATAATAATTTTGCTGCATCCTATATATGTTGATACGTGGTAGATTTATTCTTGTTCAGTTTTAAGGATTTTAAGTGTTGTATTAGTCTATTCTCACACTGTTATAAAACATACCCTAGACTAGGTAATTTGTAAAGGAAAGAGGCTTAGTTGACTCACAGTTCTGCATGGCTGGGGAAGCCTCAGGAAACTTACATTCATGGCATAAGGGGAAGCAAACACATCCTTCTTCACATGGCAGCAGGAGAGAGAAGCGCAGAGCTAATGGGGAAAAAGCCACTTATAAAACCATCAGATCTCATGAGAACTCACTCACTGTCATGGGAACAGCATGGGGGAGCCACCCCTATGATCTAATCATCTCCCACGAGGTCCCTCCTGCAACACATTGGAATTACGACTTGCGTTACAATTCAAGATGACATTTGGGTGAGGACACAGAGCCAGGCCATATGAGTGTCCCTAATATTTTTTTTACCCATGAATGTAGAAAATGTATGGATTTTTCTAAATTAACATTTTGCTATCAATTTCATACTTAATTTTATTCTAGTCAGAATATATGTTGCATAGCACCACTTTCTATGGTGATGGAAATGTTTTGTATCTGCACCGTCCACTGTGTAGCCACTAGTCATATGTGGCTGTTGAGCACTTAAAATGAGGCAAGTGCGAATGAGGACCAAATACTTAATTTAATTTTTGATTGATTTAAATAGTCACATATGGCTACTGATTACAATATTGAGCAGTTCATGCTTATAGAACACCCATACTTTTAACTTTGTTGAAATTTGATTTACGTTCTAATGCATTTTTAATTTTTATAAATATTCCGTGTGTATTTGAAAAGCATTTCATGTTTTCTGATTTTAAATGCAGTATGTGATATATGTCTGTTAGCTCAAACTTACTAAATGTATTCTATACTCTGATTTTGGACTGCTTGATCTACCAAATACTGATAGCTGATACATACTTTAAAGTTTTCAGAGATGTTTTTAAAAATACATGAAGTGGATTTGTCCATTTCCCCTTCTGTTCTGTTATGTTGCTCATAGACCTTTGAGCTATGTTAAGTGCACACAAATGTGGAATTGTTATATCTTCCTAATGAGTTTAACCTTCTATTTTTATGCCACAGACCTCTTTATCTCTCATGATACTTTTTGCCCCAAAGTCTATTTTATCTGATATTGATGTAGATGCTTTATATTTCTTTTGCCTGTTTAATTTCTAGGACTACTGAGCTGGGGTAGCTGGGGAAGGAGGCTGACAGATATTCATAAAATGAGTCACCTTGTCTACCTGATTACCTAGAGGTTTCTCAGCAGTGAATGCCCTTTGGTGAACATTCACCTGGGACCGAATATCCTTATATTCCATGCCTGTTCCACACTTCTATCACATACTTCTTCCAAGTGCCTGATCATCCGGTGGAAGTGTTAGCTACTATCCATGAATCGGTGTAGTTCTGTGCCTTTGGCATGTGCTGCAAGTCTCATGGCTACTGTCAGTTCACCTATCTATTCTTTCTGTTAGAAGGCAATAATGGCTTTTCCTTCACCCTTTCAAATGTCATGAATGCTTTTCATTGGCAAAATCTAAACGAGAGCTCTCCCAAGAAGGGATTATAAGAATTATACTGCTGTAGTTTCACAGTCTCTGAAATATATTTCCAATCTCTGCAACATGGAGAACAGGTTAAAATGATGGAGATAGAATTGAGCATGACACAGACAAAACTCAGCAGAAAGAGTAATCATCCATTTTCAATATAGCTGACTCAAAGATGATTAAAGGACCAGGTAATTCTTTAGAAAGCAATTGTGTCTAAAACTGACTTTTTTCAGTGACTACAAATGCATATGTATTTGTTTTTCTTAGTGGGAATTATGCTTTCCATCTGCTTTTTTTCTTAAAACATCTGAACATATTTTCTTATGATTAGGTGTTTTTCTATACCATGATTTCAAATGGCTGCATATTTTATACAATAGAGCTGTGACATTATTTATAGTATCTTACAGTTAGACATTTAGATTGTTTCCAGTTTGTCACTATGTAAATAATGCTGTTATGTACCTCTATGTAAATAAATAGACATGGAATTGTTTTATTAAAAGGTATATGTATTTTTAAATGTTTTCCATTGTTTTCCATACTGAGTATGTGTGTGTGTATATATATATGTATATATATGTGTATATATATATATGTATATATATGTGTGTTTATATATGTATATATGTGTATATATATGTGTATATATGTGTATATATATGTATATATTTGTATATATGTTAGCTTTACGAGATATGATAACAAAAAAGGTTATCTCTCTGGTCCTTGATTTAGGAAGGTTATTTATTTTAATCAGTTTGCCTTTAATTACTAGAAAGACTTAACTTCCCCCCATGTCTATTTGCCATTTGTATTTCTTTTTTTATTAGTGACTTTTCTACACACATGCACACTCTCTCTCTCTCTCTCATATGCACAGTGCCCTCATCATCATGTTGTTGTTCTTCTAGAGACATCTATTGAATGGTTTATGGAATTCTTTTGTGTCCAATATAAATAAACAGCTTGTTATATAAATGACTGACTTAACTTCTTCCAAGGCCTTCCTGTTGCAGGATCTGCATTAATCCTTTTAACTCTCTTCTTCAAGGCTATCATTAACAGCAGAGCTATCTGAGAGTCTGTACAGAAGTGTTTTGAGATATGTTACATATAATATCTTGTATCTCTACTGTTGCTCTAACATTCTTAAGATTCATCTTTATGAGTTAGTATTTTTTGTTTCCTTATCTCTATTTGTCTCTATATAAACTCTTTTGCTGTTACTTTGGAAGTCATTCTCAGTTTTTCATTCATCCAGTGTTTTTTATGTCATTCTCTTTAAATTCTGCTGCTAGGAAGAGACATAATAGTTTAAGAAAAAGTAATAGTTGCTTTTTAGTTGTCAAGAGATAGTTTCCTTGGTATTATGTTTTTTTCTCTATAATGGCTTCAATATACTCAGAGTTTGTCATCTCACTTAGTTTACGCTGAAAAGAGAATATAGACTTTTAAAAATTTTTTATCTTACAAAGCTTACAATTAAGAAAATTAGAAATACACTTCTAAAGCATTTCTAATATATGAATATGATTATTCTCCACATTTGAAATTTTTGATGATTCCCTTTCTACATGTCAAAATTCAGTAGCTGAATGCCAGCTTCCAGTAACTCAGAACACCATATAGAATGAAAAAGTCCCCAAAGCCCCTATAGTGATTGAATATAAGACCAAGTATATAAAAAGGTGAAATGATATACAGACTATCCTCAACTTATGATGGTTTGACCTATGGGTTTTCAATTTTACAATGGTGTGAAAGTGATACATATTCAGTAGAAATCATACTTCAAGTACCCATACAACCATTATTTTTTTCACGTTTAATATAGTATTCAATAAATTACATAAGATATTCAACACTTTATTATAAAATAGGCTTTGTGTTAGATTATCTCACCCAATTGTAGGCTAACGTAAGTGTTTTGAGGATGTTTAAGGTAAGGTAGGTTAAGCTATAATGTTCAGTAGGTAAGGTGTATCAAATGCATTTTCAATATATATTTTCAACGCACCATGGGTTTATCAGGATGTAACCCTATTTTAAGTTAAGGAGTATCTGTATAGTTGGTTCTTTCCTTGTGAGCTGCACATTTGTATTATCCATAATAAAATGCTAATTTCAATCTGGTTTGCTTCTGACCTGTTTCCTGCCCCCTCTCTTTTTAGGATTTGCATAGTATTCTGGGAATTATGAGTTTAATTTCGCAAAACATATTTAAGAAAAAAGAAATCTGGTGCTAAGGAAACCTGGTATGCATTCCAAAGAATTTTTGAATTAAAAATTTTTTTTTAGAGAAAAAGGGTCTCATTCTATTGCCCAGGTTGAAGTGCAGTGGCATGATCATAGATCACTGTAATCTGATACTTCTAGACCCAAGTGATCCTCCTGCCTCAGCCTCCCGAGTAGCTGGGACTACAGGCATGTGCCACCATGCTTGGCTAATATTTAAATTTTTTTTGTAGAGATGGCACCTTGCTACGTTGCCTAGGCTTGTCTCAAACTCCTGAGCTCAACCGATCCTCCCGCCTCACCCTCTCAAAGTGCTGGGATTACAGATGTGAGCTACCACACCCAGCCTATTTTAGATTAACAAGGATATTTATTATGTACATAATATATAGTTATGAATAATGAGCCAAGTGCATAACATTTTTCTTAGTAATATTGGAGTCCAATACTTGCAGTCCAATATTTTTCAGTTATTTGTATTAAATTTATGTAAATATTTATTGAGCATCTGCTGTGTGTGAGCTTCTAAGTTTTTAAGAAATGCAAAGATGAATAAGACAGTCTCTGCTCTCTAAATATTTTTACTCAAGTTTTTCAGTTTTTTTTTTACAGAAACTGAAGTTTTTCTAAATAGTTTAACAGCTTTATTGAAATTTAATTTATATTCCATGCAATTTACCCATTTAAAGTGTACAATTAACTGGTTTTAGTATATTCAGAGTATATTTAGTATATAAAATTATAAAATTATTATAATTTTAGAATATTTTCATTAGCTCTCAAAAGAAACCTTATACCTGTTGGCCATCACCCTCCACGCCCTTCCTACTCCCCAGCTCCGGGTAACCACCAATCTACTTTCTGTTTCTATAAATTTGCCTTATTCTATACATTTCTATGTAAATAGAATTATACAACATGTGGCCCTTGTTACTGGCTTCTTAACAGTGTTTTCAGGATTCATCCTATTGGATGAATGTATTGGTATTGCATTTCTTTTTATTGCCGAATAATATTTTATTCTATGGATATACCACATTTTATCAGTCCATTTATTAGTTGATAGACATTTAGATTGTAGCTTTTCTAAATACTTTTATATGTAAATGTTGATTACTCTTAATTATATGTGTGGGCTGATGTTAATGATAGGTTTCTTTCTTAACTTTCAGTGGCATACAAACAATGATTATATATTCAGAAATATTCCACAAAGTCATTCTGTTCTATTATTTATTTTTTCATTTAATAACAAATAATTTCTGTATTTTTAAAAGTCTCCATACCAAGAAGGAATATTTACTATGGTATTTTGCTTACATTGACAGAATGAGACTTCTTTCTATAAAGCATCTCTGTGTTTGATACTGAGTGATAAACAAATATCACAACTCAGGTATTTGTTTTATTTTGCAGCCTACTTAAGTCGTACTTAAGACAGTCTCCTTCCTCTTCATTAATTCCATGTGTAACTCTTCAAGAGCCTTGAACATACAAAGTTCCAGAGTTATCTACCTAACTCACACCTAGTATACAAAGGTAGAGAAGGAAAGGATAATCAGATACCAACATTCACTGAAGTCTTTTCCATTTCTTTCACCCATAGTATCCACTCTGTTCCAAATCCCTTCAGATTTGTGCTCTTACTCTTCTTCCTGACCTGACCCCTTGTAACCTTTTCAACCTGCTCCATGCATACTGTACTCCTGGCTATTCCTTAAACATGCCAAACACACTCTCCCACACACTTTTTTTTTCGGAGTTATATTTTGCACACTGTATTATACCTTGAGTTATTTCTTATGATATATATTGGGCAATTGTTCCAAATGAATTTCCTCATTCTTTACAATTATATTTCACAAGAGGATGAACCATAATTTATGAATCAGTCTCTCATTGATGGACATTTACATTGCTTCTGGCGTTTTGCATATGTATGAGTATATCTGCAAATGAATTCTTTGAAATAGCATTGTTGGGTCAGGAATATATATATTTGTGTTTTTCATAGTTATTTGCCCAATTGCAGCCCAAAGATGCTGTATCCATTTTATTTTTTTATTTTTTATTTTTTTGAAAGAAAGAAAGAGAGAGAAAAGAAGAAAGAAAGAGTGAAAGAAAGAAAAGAAAACGAACAAAAGAGAGAAAGAAAAAGGAAGAGAAAGAGGGAGAGAGAACGAGATTCTTGTTCTATTGCACAGGCTAGAATGCAATCTAAAAATGGGTATTAAAAACCTCTTTTATGCCAATAATTGTGCTTAACAATGGAGACAGGAAGGAATAAGGGATGAAAATAACAAACAAGCAGCCAACCAATATTTCATTTAAACGTATGAAATGCTATGCAATTGCTGAGGAGTGATTTACTTAAAATTATGTCATCATTTTTAAAATAAGTGTAATGTGATACTGAGAAAAATGTATGTTTTGTGGATTTGGGGTGGAGAGTTCTGTAAATATTTAAGTTTACTTGTTCCAGGTCTGAGTTCAAGTCCTGGATATCCTTGTAAATTTTCTATCTAGTTGATCTGTCTAATATGGACAGTGTAATGTTAAGTCTCCCATTATTATTGTGTGGGAGTCTAAGTCTTTGTAAGTCATTAAGAACCTGCCTTATGTATCTGGGTGTTCCTGTATTGGGTGCGTATATATTTAGGATCATTAGTCTTGTTGCATTGATCCTTTCACCACCATATACTGTCCCTCTTTGTTTCTTATGGTCTTTATTGCTTTAAAGTCTGTTTTATCAGAGACGAAAATTGCAGCTTCTGTTTTTTTTTTTTTTCCTCTCCATTTGGTTGGTATGTCTTCCTCCATCCCTCTGCTTTGAGTCTTTATGTATCCTTGCATGTGAGATGGGTCTAGATAGAGCACACCGATGGATTTTAGCTTTTTCTCCAGTTTGCCTGTCTTGTGTCTTTTGATTGGGGCATATAGTCCATTTAAATTTAGGATTAATATTGATATATGTGAGTTTGATACTGCCATTTAATGCTAGCTGGCTGTTTTGCCCATTAGTTGATGTAGAGTCTTCATTATGGTGATGCTCTTTACCTTTTGGTATGTTTTTGGAATACCTGATACTGGTTGTTCCTTTCTATGTGTAGTGCTTCTTTCAGAAGCTCTTGTAAAGCAGGCCTGGTGGTGATGAAATCTCTGAGTTCTTGCTTGTTCTCAAAAAATTTTATTTTTCCTTCACTTATGAAGCTTAGTTTGGC